>NW_026508605.1:0-14141 GCF_026875155.1 Cherax quadricarinatus
AGCAGTGATTGTGGTAGTAACGGTATTGTGGTAGCAAAAAACCAGTGATTGTGGTGGTGTAGTGATTGTGGTGGCTACCACCAGTGATTGTAGTGGGGTAGTGATTGTGGTAGCTACCACCCAGTGATTGTGGTGGCTACCACCAGTGATTGTAGGGGGGGGTAGTGATTGTGGTAGCTACCACCAGTGATTGTGGTGGCTACCACCAGTGATTTTTAGTGGGGGGTAGTGATTGTGGTAGCTACCACCATGATTTGTGGCTACCACCAGTGATTGTAGGGGGGGGTAGTGATGTTGGGTAGCTACCACCATTTGATTGTGGTGGCTACCCCAGTGATTGTAGTGGGGGTAGGGGATTGTTGGGTAGCTACAACCAGTGATTGGGGTGGCTCCCACCAGGGGATTGTAGTGGGGGTAGTGATTGTGGTAGCTCCACCATGATTGTGGGTGGCTACCACCAGTGATTGTAGTGGGGGTAGTGATTGTGGTGGCTACCACCAGTGATTGTAGTGGCTACCACCTGATTGTAGTGGCTACCACCAGTGATTGTAGTGGCTACCACCAGTGATTGTACTGGGGGTAGTGATTATGGTGGTGGTTAGTGATGTGGTGGTTTCCCACCAGTGATTTGTTGGTAGACAGACAGACAGAAAACACACACACACAACACACACACACACACACACACACATACACACAAAACACACATACACACACACAAAACATACACACACACTCAGTGTATATACATTGATATAAACCTTTCGATATATATATTTTATATATTATATATATAATATATATATATATATATATATATATAATATAAAATATATATAATATATATATATATACAAGGAATTCGCAAGAGCAGGTGAAATATACACAAACATGATCTCTGGCTGAAGGAGACTCGAACCACGAACCTTGGAACAAGGTACGCAGTGCTTTACCAATCTAACCCACACTGTACCAATACCTTGGACCCCAGCTTGCGTTTAGACTTTGATCCAAGGCAGCCAGCTTTCAGGGAGAAGGCTTCCCAGTGGATGAGATGAAAAGCTGTAAGCCTTCCCCCTGAAAGCTGGCTGCCTTGGATCAAAGTCTAGCACAATCTGGACTCCAAGGTATTGGTCTATTGTGGTAGATTGGTAAAGCACTGCGTACCTTGTTCCAAGGATCGTAGGTTCGAGTCTCCTTCACCCAAGATGTTTAAGAGAAACTAAAAGGTCAGTGGTTGACATAACGGATATTTCTATTTATTAATTTTCCCTAACAATATAAAAATACATTTTACCTTCTTCATTTTAGATAGTCTCTTTCATCTATACAATTAATCGTCTTATTTAATACCTAAAGAATGATTTGTTGATTGGCTTCAAACTCTTGAAGCAGAATCGTTGTAATCAATTATTTTTCGGGAGGCTTCTTTATCCGGTCGTCTTAACCCGTTTTAAATTTAAATTAAGACGAATCAAGAATTTAAATACAACATATACAGAAAACCAAAAATTTATTCTTAAGTACAAAATTTATTCGAAAAAAAATGACAAAGAATCTTATTTAAATAAGAATATGTAAGTTCTTCCTCACCGTCAAAACTTTCTTGATATTCTTGACCTTAAGAGTTTTAATATCTAAGTTGTACTTAAAAATCTTGGAACAGGAAAAAATATTTTGATTAAGATTCCCCAAAAAGTGATAGCTGTGTCTATAAATTCCCTGTAAAAAATGCTGATAGCTGTGTCTATAAGATTCCCTGTAAAAAATTGCTGATAGCTGTGTCAGTAAGATTTCCTTTGAAAAATTTTTATAGCTCTGTCTATAAGTTCCCTGTGAAATGCTGATAGCTGTGGGCTAAAAAGATTCCCTGTAAAAAATGCTGATAGCTGTGTCTATAAGATTCCCTGTAAAAAATGCTGATAGCTGTGTCTATAAGATTTCCTGTAAAAATGCTGATAGCTGTGTCTATAAGATTCCCTGTAAAAAATTGATAGCTGTGTCTATAAGATTCCCTGTAAAAAATGCTGATAACTGTGTCTATAAATTCCCTGTAAAAAAAATTGCTGATAGCTGTGTCTATAAGATTTCCCCGTAAAAAATGCTGATAGCTGTGTCTATAAGATTCCCTGTAAAAAATGCGATAGCTGTGTCTATAAGATTCCCTGTAAAAAATGCTGATAGCTGTGTCTATAAGATTCCCTGTAAAAAATGTTTTATAGCTGTGTCATAAGATTCCTGTAAAAAATGCTGATAGCTGTGTCTATAAAGATTCCCTGTAAAAAATGCTGATAGCTTGTCTATAAGATTCCCCGTAAAAAATGCTGATAGCTGTGTCTATAAAAATTCCCTGTAAAAAATGCTGATAGCTGTTGTCTATAAGATTTCCTGTATAAAAATGCTGATAGCGTGGTAATAAGATTCCCCGTAAAAAAATGCTGATAGCTGGTGTCTATAAAAATTCCCTGTAAAAAATGTTGAAGCTGTTCTTTTAAAATTCCCTGTAAAAAAAGCTGATAGCTGTGTTCTATAAGATTCCCTGTAAAAAATGCGATAGCTGTTTCTATAAGATTCCTGTAAAAAAAAGCTGATAGCTGTGCCTATAAGGATTCCCGTAAAAAATTGCTGATAGCTGTGTCTATAAGATTTCCCGTAAAAAATGCTGATAGCTGTGTCTATAAGATTCCCTGTAAAAAAAAGCTGGATAACTGTGCTAAAGATTCCCTGTAAAAAATGCTGATAGCTGTGTCTATAAGATTCCCTCATTTAAAATGCTGATAGCTGTGTCTATAAGATTCCCTTTAAAAAATGTGATAAGGGGGGTGTCTATTTAAAATTTCCCCGTTTAAAAAATGGGGTGATAGCTGTTTCCCCATAAGTTCCCCGTAAAAAAAAGCTGAATTTGCTTTTGTCTAAAAAGATTCCCTTTAAAAAATGCTGATTGCTGTTTTCTAAAAAATTCCCTTTTAAAAAAATGCTGATAGCTGTGTCTATAAATTTTTCCCCGTAAAAAATGCTGTAGCTGGTCTTTTAAAATTCCCTTTTTAAAAAAATGCTGAAAAGTTTTTGTCAAAAAAGTTCCCCCAAAAAATGTTTTATAGCTGTGTCTATAAAATTTCCCTTTTAAAAAATGCTGATTAGCTGTGTCTATTTTTAATTTCCTGGAAAAAAAAAAGGGGATAGCTGTTCTATAAGATTCCCCGTAAAAAATGCTGATAGCTGTTTTTCTTTTAAAATTCCCTGTAAAAAAATGCCCCGATAGCTTTTGTTCCCCATAAGAAATTTCCCCGAAAAATGCTAAAAACTGTGTCTTTAAAAATTCCCTTTAAAAAAAAATGAAGCTGTGTCCAAAAAATTTTTCCCCGTAAAAAAATAAAAAGATAGCTGGTTTTCTATAAAATTCCCGGGAAAAATGCCCCGAAGCTGTGTTTTTTTAAGATTCCCCGTAAAAAATGCTGATTAAACTGTTTCTTTAAAAAATTTCCCCCTAAAAAAAAAGCTGAAAAGTGGGGGGGGTCTATAAAATTCCCTGGGAAAAAAAAAGTGATAGCTGGGGTTTTTAAAAGATTCCCTGAAAACCCAATGCGATAGCCCTTTTCATAAGATTTCCCCGAAAAAAAAGCGATAAACTGGGGCTATAAAATTCCCTGTAAAAAAATTTCTGATACGGGGCTTTAAGGAAATTCCCCGTAAAAAATTTCTGATAGCGGTTATAATATTCCCCGTAAAAAAATGGGTGATAAACTGTTTTTAAAAAGATTCCCTTAAAAAAAGCTGATAGCTGTGGGTTTAAGAATTCCCTGTAAAAAAAATTTCTGATACTTTTGTCCATTAAAAATTTCCCCCGTAAAAAAAAGCTGATTTGCGTTTTCTATAAAATTTCCCCGTAAAAAAAAGCTGTTTTTTGGTCTATTAAAATTCCCTTAAAAAAAGGGTGATAGCTGTGGGCAAAAAAGAAATTTCCCTGTAAAAAAAAATGTTTGCTGTGGCTATAAAAAATTTCCCGTAAAAAAATTGGGTGATAGCTGGTCTAAAGATTCCGCTAAAAAATGAGAAAGCTGTGTCTTAAAAAAGATTTCCTGTAAAAAAATGCTGATAGCTGTGTCTATAAGATTCCCTGTAAAAAATGTGGGGGCTGTGTCTATTTAAAATTCCCCCGTAAAAAAAAGCTGATACTTTGTCTTTTAAAATTCCCTTTTAAAAAAAATGCAGATACTGTGTCTAAAGATTTCCTTTTTTAAAAAAAAGTGTGCTGTTTTCCCGAAAATTTCCCTTTGAAAAAAAGTTTTAAAAACCTCTGTCCCATAAGATTCCCTGTTTAAAAAAGCTGATAAGCTGTTTTTCTAATAAGATTCCCTTGTAAAAATAGTTGATAGCTGGGCTCTAAAAAAGAAAACCTGTAAAAAATATTGAAAAGCTGTGGGCTGAAAGATTTCCTTTGAAAAAAAGTTTTTTAGGGTTTCCAAAAAAGATTCCCTGTAAAAATGCTGATAGTGTGTCTATAAGGGTTCCCCCGTTTAAAAAAAGCTGATAGCTTTTTGTTTTTAAAAAAAGATTTCCTGTAAAAAATGCTGATAACTGGGGTTTTAAAATTCCTTTTAACAAAAATGTTGGGTAAAATTTTCCCTTGGGACAAACTTTTTGGTTTAAAAAACTTTAACTAAGTTACAAACAACAAAAAATATAACATTAGAAGGGACAAGATTCTAAATTGTTTATTTATGTGAGAGATTTTAACCCTCTAATTGATTTTTAAAACTCCGGAAAGTTGTATCCCAAACAGAACTTTGGTTTAGAAAAATTTATCAAACCCAGGGGCTATGGTTGAGAAAGTTGTATCAACCAGGTCTAGGGGTTTAGGGAAAATTGTTTTCAAGCAGGTCTATTTGGTTTTTAGAAAGTTTAAACAAAGCCGGGCCCATGGTTGAGAAAGTTTTTAATCAACCAGAAACCATGGTTTTTAGAAAGTTGTATCAAGCAGGTCTTGGTTTTATAAAGTTGTATCAAGCAGGTCTATGGTTGGGAAAGTTTTTACAGCCGGTCTATTGGGGTTATTTAAAATTGTATCAACCCCGGCTATGGTTGAAAAAGTTGTAAACAAAACCCAAAACTATGGTTTTAGGAAAAAATTTTAAACAAGCAAAATCTTGGGGTTTATAAAATTTTATCAACCCGATCTATGGTTTTTGAGGGGAAAAATTTTTTCAACCATTTTAAAAGGTTGAAAAATTTGGATCAACCAGATTCCCAAAGGGTTGAGGAAAGCGCTTTTATCAAGGGGAATCTATGGTTTATAAATTTTTATCAAAAGGGGAAAGGTTGATAAAAATTGTAAACAAAACCGATTATGGTTGATTAAAATTGTAATCAACCAATCTATGGGGGTTTAGAAAGTTTTACAACCCCCCCCCACACATCCCCCGGGTTTTAAAAACAACCCCGGTCTTTGGGTTTAAAAGTTGTTATAAAACCAGGTCTATGGTTGAGAAAGTTGTATCCCAAACAGGTCTTGGTTTTGGAAAGTTGGGTCAACCAGAACCCATGGGTTTTAAAGTTTGGGGTCAATCCAGGTTTTTATGGGTTTATTAAAATTTTTAAAAAAAAACCCGGTTATGGTTTAGAAAGTTGTATCAAGCCCGGGTTTTGGTTTAGAAAAATTGCCCTCAAAACCCAACTATTTTTGGTTTTATTTTAAATTTTGATCAAAACCCAAAGGGCTATGGGGTTTAAAAAGTTTTTTATCAACCAGGGTCAAAAGGTTGGGAAAGTTGTATTAAAACCCGGTCTTTTGGTTTGGGGGAATGTTTTAAACAACCCGGGTTTTGGGTTGAGGAAAGATGTATCAACCAGGTTATGGGAAAAAGGGTTTCAATTTAAAACCGGTTTTATGGTTGGGTTTAAAATTGTAAACAACCCAGGGCTATGGTTGAGAAAGTTTTATCAACCCCGGTCTATGGTTGATAAGGGTTTCCCTCCAAAACCCGGTCCCAAGGGTTGAAAAAGTTTTATCAAACCAGGTCTATGGGTTTTAAAAAAAGTTGGAATCCCAAACCCGGTCTAAAAAATTTTAAAGTTTTTTTAAACCCGGTTTTATGGTTTTTTAAAGTTGTTTTTCAACCCGGCTTGGTGGGAAAGTTGTATCAACCCGGGGCTTGGTTGAGAAAGTTGTATCAACCAGGTCTATGGTTGATAAAAATTTGGGATCAACCAAGTCTATGGGTTTAGGAAAGTTGTAACAACCAGGTCTATTGGTTTGATAAAGTGCATCAACCAGGTCTATGGTTAAATAAAGTTGTATCAACCAGATCTATGGTTGATAAAGTTGTATCAACCAGGTCTAAGGTTAAATAAGTTGCATCAACCAGGTCTATGGTTGAGAAAGATGTATCAAGCAGATCTATGGTTGATAAAGTTGTATCAACCAGGTCTATGGTTGAGAAAGTTGTATTCAACCAGGTCTATGGTTGATAAATTTGGGCATCAACCAGGTCTATGGTTGAGAAAGTTGCATCAACCAGGTCTATGGTTGAGAAGTTGTATCCAAGCAGATCTATGGTTGATAAAGTTTTATCAACCAGGTCTATGGTTGATAAAGTTGCATCAACCAGGTCTATGGTTGAGAAAGTTGCATCACCAGGTCTATGGTTGATAAAAGTTGTATCAACCAGATCTATGGTTGATAAAGTTGTATCAACCAGGTCTATGGTTGATAAAGTATGTATCAACCAGATCTATGGTTGATAAAGTTGTATCAACCAGGTCTATGGTTGATAAAATTGCATCAACCAGGTCTATGGTTGAGACAATATAATCTTCATAAAAAATAGTATTAATTTTAAATTGAATATTAGTTCAGGGATGTACAAATTAGATTCATATACAATGAATAAAATTGATTAGAAATTTAAACTCTGGCTGACTTATTTCTTACATGTGAGGTGACTAAATGTATATATATATATATATATATATATATAATATATATATATATATATAATATATAATATATATATATATATATATAATGATGTCGTGCGGAATAGGTAAAATTGGTCAATTATCAAGAACTCATTTAAAATTAGGTTTCTTTCTAAAAATTTCTCTTATACGTTTAAAGATATATTTTTTTTCACTTTATGTTAATGTAAAAGTTAATAATTTTGTACCAAAAGAACCTTAGAAAACTTACCTGACCTTATTATTATAGCAACCCACAATTTAATTTAGCATAATCCAACTAAATATATTTTAGATAAGTTTACAATAATTAATAATAAACAAACACAATGAATATAATTTTTTAATCGTTAGGGTCACAATGATTTTTGCGAAATTATTGCATACACAAATTTTTGCTTGTCTTATTCGGCAAGAAGAGCGTAGCTATATTTAAGCCAAAATCCCAACTTTTACTTATTCGGTACGACAATAATATATATAATAATATAATATATATAATATATATATTAAATATATATATACTATATAATATAATATATATATATATATATATATATATATATATATATATATATATATATATATATATTTACACAGGGTTTGACAAGGTTAAGGATCCCTAGGTTTATTAACAAGCTATTTACAGGTTTAAAGAATTCCTAGCTTTATTAACAAGCTTTTTTCAGGTTAAGAATTCCTAGCTTTATTAACAAGCAAATTTACAGGTTAAGAATTCCTAGTTTTTATTAAAAAAGCTTTTTAAACAGGTTAAGAATTCCTAGCTTTATTAACAAGCAATTTACAGGTTAAGAATTCCTAGCTTTATTAACAACATTTACAGGTTAAGAATTCCTAGCTTTATTAACAAGCAATTTACAGGTTAAGAATTCCAAAGCTTTTTTAAAACCCAAGCTATTTACGGGTTAAAATTCCTAGCTTTATTAACCAGCAATTTACAGGTTAAGAATTCCTAACTTTATTGACAAGCAAATAGCTGTTACCTACATCAGCTCATTTGAAAGCATTTTTATTTTTAATGAGACTACAAATAGGGAACAGGATGATGTTGGTCCATCTGTGGGCCACCCATTTTCATTTGATCAACTGACTTTATCTCTTAAACACTTTATGCGTACAAATTGTTCCATACTCGAGTCATACTGGTATTTTGATCTCAGAGGAGTGATTTCTGGAGAAGTTTTACAGCCAATGAAAGTTGCGCTTTCTGCCCGTCTTGGGAAAAAAGCTTGTTCACGCTGTCCCTCGAGGATCCAATTGTGGTACTTTGGACAATATTGGCCTTGTACATAACAGTAAGGCCACCCACATCCCTCCTATGTTGAAGGTTCTGCTGCATGACAGAATCTATCCAGGGATGGGTCCAGGCGAGAGATAGACGTCTTGCTCTGTTCTCTACTCTGTCAAGCAGTCGCAGATGAGAGGGGATAGGGAGGGCAAGCCAAAAAGGGGAGCATATATATGTATAATATATATATATATATATATATATATATATTAAAATATATATATATATAATATATATATATATATATATAAATATTAAAACTGACTCTGGCTGAAGGAACTCGAACTTACGAACCTTGGAACAAGGTACGCAGTGCCTTACCCATTCTCACCACACTGGACCAATACCTTGGAGTCCAGCTTGGCTAGATTTTGATCCAAGGCAGCCAGCTTTCAGGGAGAAGGTTTACAGTTTTCCTCTCATCCCCCGCATGCATCAGCCTTACTAGAGATATTAACAATGCAAGGAATCGCAAGAGCAGGTGAAATATACACAAACACTGATCTCTGGCTGAAGGAGACTCGAACTTACGAACCTTGGAAAAAAGGTACGCAGAGCTTTACCAATCTACCCACACTGTAAGCCTTCTCCCTGAAAGCTGGCTGCCTTGGATCAAAGTCTAGCGCAAGCTGGGCTCCAAGGTATTGGTTCAGTGTGGGTAATTGGTAAAGCACTGCGTACCTTGTTCCAAGGTTCGTAGGGTTTGAGTCTCCTTTAGCCAGAGATCAGTGTTTGTGTATATTTCGCTGCTCTTTCGAATTCCTTGTATAATATATATATATATAATTATATAATATATATTATAATATAAAATATATAAATATATATATATATTATATATATATATATATATATTATATATATATATAAAAATATATATATATATATATATTTATATATATAATTCCCGCCAATTTTTTTTAAAAGAAAAAACATTCTCTAAAATTTTGAATTTTTAAAAAAAATTATTTTCATTTATGTTTCATTTGTTATTTTTTCATTTAAATTTTCGTTTCAATTATAATTTATTTATTTTCGACTACTGAAAATAAAAAAATGGTTCTGACTTTGGAAATGGTTTAAAAGGGGAAATCCTGTGTCACAAACCTATGGAGTTCTATGAAAGGGTGACGGCAGTAAGACACGAGAGAGAGGGGTGGGTCGACTGTGTTTTCTTGGATTGTAAGAAGGGTTTGACACACAGAAAATCAGTGTATAAGTTGGAGTACCAGGCAGGTATAACAGGGATCAGGAAATACCTGATGGGTAGGCATCAGTGAGTGAATGGTACGGACGAGGTATCAGAGTGGGCGCCCGTGACGAAGCAGGGTTCCCATAAAGGTTAGTCCTAGGACCGGTGCTATGTTCCACAAAGGTTAGTACAAGGACCGGTCTGTGCTCCACAAAGGTTTAGTGCTAGGACCGGGCTATGTTCCACAAAGGTTAGTCCAAGGACCGATGCTGTGCTCCACAAAGGTTAGTGCTAGGACCGGTGCTATGTTCCACAAAGGTTAGTCCAGGGCCGGTGCTATGTTCCACAAAAGTTAGTCCTAGGACCGGTGCTATGTTCCCACAAAGGTTAGTCCTGGACCAGTGCTATGTTCCACAAAGGTAGTCCTAGGACCGGTGCTATGTTCCACAAAGGTTATCCTAGGACCAGTGCTATGTTCCACAAAGGTTAGTCCTAGACCGGTGCTATGTTCCACAAAGGTTAAATCCTAGGACCGGTGCTGTGTTCCACAAATGTTAGTCCTAGGACCGGTGCAAATGTTCCACAAAAGGTTAGTCCTAGGACCGGTGCTATGTTCCACAAAGGTTAGTCCTGGGACCGGTCCCGTGTTCCACAAATGTTAGTCCTAGGACCAGTGCTATGTTCCACAAAGGTTATCCTAGGACCGGTGGCTATGTTCCAAAAAGGGTTTAGTCCTAGGACCGGTGCTGTGTTCCACAAATGTTAGTCCTAGGACCGGTGCTATGTTCCACAAAGGTTTGCCCCCTGGGGACCGGTGCTATGTTCCACAAAGGTTAGTCCTAGGACCGGTGCTGTGTTCCACAAATGTTAGTCCTAGGACCGGTGCTATGTTCCACAAAGGTTAGTCCTGGGGCCCGGTGCTGTGTTCCACAAATGTTAGTCCTAGGACCGGTGCTGTTTCTGGTATGTGTGAATGACAACGACGGAAGGGATAAACTCAGAAGGTATCCCTGTTTGCAGATGATTGAATTTAAAAAGACGAGAATCCAGTCGGATGAGGATCAGGCAGGACTACAAAGGGACCTGGACGGGCTGCAAGCCTGGTCCAGAAACAGGCTCCTGGAGTCCCCACCAAGTGCAAAGTAAATGAAAAATGGTGATTTAGTTGGAGTACAGTCTAGGTGGCCAGAGACAGCAAATCTCCACTCAAGGAAAGATTCTTGGGGTGAGTATAACACCGAACCATCTCCTGAGGTGCACATCAACCAAATAATTTCGCAGCATATGGGCGCCTAGCAAACCTAAGATTAGCATTTCGACACCTCAGTAAGGAATCGTTCAAGACACTGTACACCGTGTACGTCAGGCTCATATGGAGTATGCAGCACCAGTATGGAACCCACACCTGGTCAAGCACGTCAAGAAATTAGAGGATGTGCAAAGGTTTGCAACAAGACTATTCCAGGAGCTAAGGGGCATGTCCTACGAGGAGAGGTAAAGGGAAAATCAACCTGACGAGACTGGAGGACATGATACCTGGAGTATACCTGGAGAGGGGTTTCGGAGGTCAACGCCCCCGCGGTTTGGTCTGAGACCAAGGCCTCGTGGTGGATCAGGGTCTGGGTCAACCAGGCTGTTACTGCTGGCCGTACCAAGCTGACGTACAAACCACAGCCCGGCTGGTCAGGTACTGACTTTTTAGGTGCCTTCCAGTGCCTTCTTTAAAAAGCCAGGGGTCAAATTGGTAAAACCCCCATGTATCTGGGGGGAGTTGAAATCTTGGCCCACGGGCCCACTTTTATGTTGTACCCTTTCAGTGTCCCGGGGGCACCCCTGCTTTTCTTTGGAGGAATGGCATCTCCTGCCGGTCTTTTGCCTTATAGGGAGTGATTTCGTGTGAATTTGGCATTAATCCCCTAGAGTCTGGGATTTTAAAGTGAAATTTTTTCAGTATCTCTCGCCTGCGTTCGAGGAATACAGATCAAGGACTTAAAAACCGTTCACAGTAGTTTAGGTGCTTTTTTGTACTTAGTGTGCCGTAAAGTTCTTTGTACACTCTCCAGGTGGCTATTTCGCCACCCCTTGAGGGGGATTAGTGTACACAGTATTCACCCTAGAGAGGCAAGAAATTTTGGAGAATATCTTTGGCTTGGGTCCCTATTTTGAAGGTTCTCTTATCCTCCCCCCCTTTTTTCCTAGCAATGAGGTAGATAATTGTTGTGGTCTTTGAAGGCGAGTCCTTGACATTATCACTCCCAGGCCCCTTCCCACTTACTTTTCCGCTCTATTGTATGGTTAGAATTTGTTTTTAACCTGTTCTTTTTTAATTTTCCCCTCAAGTTTCCATTCTGGTATTTGGGAAATTTTCTCTCGTTAAACTTATTTATTTTGAGTGACCCATTTGAAGTTTTGGGTTTGATGTCCGCTTTAAGTCTCGTAGTATCTTTGATGGGGGCACTGCTGGTGATCCCCGGGGTATCCACAAAGAAGACCGGGAAACTTTTAAACTTACATCTCTGCTATGTCGTATGAAGATGAGGGAAAGAATGGGAAAAAGTACTGTACCTTTGGGGAAAAAAAAACTTTTTACCATGGCTGCCTGGGACTTTAAATCTGTTTACTACTACTCTTTGTGTTCTGTGTCAGGAAGTTGAGTTTCCCTCTACTCCTCTTTCCCGTTATTTTCCCTTTTTCCGCATTTTGTGTGTATTACACCATGGTCACACTTTTGAAAGCTTTTGCAAAGTCGGTATACTACACGTTTTTGTTTTTCCCCTACAGCTCCAGGACTTTGTCATGTGGGGTCCCCGAGCTGGGCAGGGCAGGAGCGACCTGCTCAAAAAACCCCTGTTGTCCTGGGTTGTGTAATTTTATGGGTATCTAGAAAAGGGGGGGTGATCTTTTCTTTGAACCCCCCAAAGATTTTTATGATATGGGATGTTATGCACTTTATTCTTTGCAAATTTCTTTCTGCCACCTCGTGGAGTGGGGCTTGTCTGTTGTTTTTTGTGTGTGTGGGTGACCCTTGTCCGTGCTTCCTCTCCTAAAAAGATGAACACGGGTTCCATGAGGGGGCTGGGGCAAGTACAGGGGATTCATTTTTTGCCTTTTCAAAGTCTTGTGGGGTTGGGGGGGGATATCTGAGATTTTTGAGATGACCAAAAATTTTGGGGCTCGTTCATAAAGAATTCTATGGATTGTCGACCTTTGAGTGGGGCAGTGGGGTCGCTAAACTGATCAAATTGGGGGCTTTAGAAAATCACCCTTTTTTGGCTGTCATTTGTGTTTACCCACCCCTCTTTTTTTCCCTTAGATTTGGGATAAGAGAAAAAGTATTTTGGGTTTTCTCTCAGTTTCCTTTATAGCTTGTAGTTCTTCCTGTGATTCTTGTCTCCCATAAGATTCCTTCAGCTTAAGTTCATTATTTGCAATCTTATTGACTAGATATATTTACCCCACCCAGCAGCTCCGTGACTCTTCGCCTTCGTCTGTATAGGGAACGTCTCTCTCTTTCTTGTTTACATCTTCTCATTTTCTTAATGGAATGTGCCTTGAGCAGTTTATTTTTTCTAGGCAAAGGCTCGGATCTGTGTTGTTTAGGATATCTTCCCAGCTTGTTTCATTTAGGACATGATTGACTAGTTCCCACGAAGAGACCTTCATGACTGCTCACATTTTGCTGGTCAGGAGCCCTGTGTATACATGTCTGTACCTCTGTTATGTTGTGATCTGAGTGTGTTGTCTTTGATACGGTTATATTACGTATTAGATCGTCATTGTTAGTGAAGATGAGTTCCAGCATATTTTCTAGTCTTGTAGGCTCTAATATTTGCTGGTTTTAAGTGAACTTGGTGCAGAGATTTAATAGCTCATGTGTGTGTGAATTTTCATCTGATGTTTGGTGCAGGAGTTGGGAGATTTTCCAGACAGTGGTCAATTTTCACAAGCTGCTCCCACAATTGCTGGGAAGTTACATCTGGAGGCTTGTATACCACCACACTGACAAAGTTTTGATTTTAAGTCTTTACCAACTACATCATTTGACGTGTTTAGTAGTTCTAAGCAAATGAGCGACTCTGTGACGTACTGGCCAACCCCCCCTTGTTGCCTATTCAGTCTGTCGCATCGGAATAGGTTATAACCTGGGCTTCATATTTCGTTGTCATAATGATCCTTTATGTGGGTCTCTGTGAATGCTGCAAACATTGCATTTGACTGTATTGAGCAATCCCTTGATGTAAGGAGCTTTGGTGTTTGTTGACGGCTTTAGAGCCCGTATGTTTGCCCACACAAATGTCGTTATATTGAAGAATTGACAAGGTGGATATGGACAGAATGTTTCAAACATGGGACACAGCAACAAGGGGACACAACAACAAGGGGACACAAGAACAAGGGGACACAACAACAAGGGGACACAACAACAAGGGGACACAACAACAAGGGGACACAACAACAAGGGGACACAGCAACAAGGGGACACAACAACAAGGGGACACAACAACAAGGGGACACAACAACAAGGGGACACAACAACAAGGGGACACAACAACAAGGGGACACAGCAACAAGGGGACACAACAAAAAAGGGGACACAGCAACAAGGGGACACAACAACAAGGGGACACAACAACAAGGGGACACAACAACAAGGGGAACAACAACAAGGGGAACAAACAACAA
>NW_026508606.1:0-14714 GCF_026875155.1 Cherax quadricarinatus
AAGTATGGAAAGGGGCTTCTGCTTCCTTTTCACGGGAAATTTGGTGCACTCAAGGGGCAAACTTTACTTGAAATTGTAGATCCATTGTGATAATAAGCAAAGAGCCCAAAGAGTTCTTTCGGAGTGATTTTTTGTCTTGAGGCATTGGAATTCTCGTAGGGGGTCTGTCTTCAGGGTCGGGAAATATTGAACCTCCTTCCACACAAACCAGAAAGTTTAACACGGGCCACATATTTAAACTCCCCATGTAATCTGCATCACTAATTATATATGAAAGGGGAGGAGGAATCACCACCAGGGGTTTTTGGCGCCCATACACACACCAAACTGTTGTTGTTGTTAAGGGCCCCAAGAGGGGTCAGATTATCCGCTGCTGCTCCCCACAGGACCATATCACTAACACCCCACCAGGACCGTAGTAAAAACCCTTTACTATCAAAGTAATAAGGGATAACAAAAAGACACATCATTCTCTCAATTCTTAGTGGTACTGCCCATTCTGCCCCATACCATTTGCCCAAAACAGAATTTCCAGACATGTGGCATTGACATTCTAGAACAACTGGAACCCCAAAGACCTCCAATCCTCAAAGTAGACATTTTATGTCCTTCCTGCCCACGGGCAAAAATGATACCCATTGCAATGTAACTCAATTAACTTTCGACTGTTTTAACCCCCCATCCTCTGTTTATATAGCAGACATCATTTACAAGTTCGAAAGGTGATCCCTACACCCAACAATGTAGAAATTGCTGGCGTTTTGGTCATCCAGCAAATTATTGCAGATCTATAGCCGAATGCCCAGTCTGTTTCCCGATGACCAAATTCCCAATACATCTTTTGGCCCTACCTCCCCGCCTTAATTGTCATGGGGCTCACCCATCTTACTCTCACCGTTGCCAATTTTAAACTTAAATGAGCGAGAAATCCATTGCCTCAAAGAGGCAGAAGGTTTCACATCTGCTGTAAACAGTTTCTCATCTATGCCTTTAAGGGAGACTACCCCGTATTTCTTATTTTTATTTTTTCTAAAACGTCCCCCCACCTCTGGGGCCCCATCTTCTACAGCCTCCTATGGGGTTACCCCTTCTATAGTCACTTCTGTCTAAATTCTTTTGCTGTCCTGGACTCAAAAGTCCCTACCTCAACACCTCAGCCTGTTCTCACTTCTTTTCTCCCTCACAATTTTCCCGTATCGACAAGACCTCGTACAACGCCTCCCAATCGCCCCTCTACTTCTCAGAAGTCCAAAAAAAATCCCCATTGCTCAAATTTTCCCTTTTAACCCCTCCTTCCCTTCTACCTCCACATTTTACCTTTCCAGGCTGTACCTGGTTCTTCACCTCTCCACTGGCTCTATTACAAGTGTGGAGGTTCATCCTCCTTCTTGTACTGTACCTTCCTCCCCTGCCCCTCCTAGGTTTCTTCCCCTTCTATCTAATACACTTCTTCTCCAGTTCCCTCTACCCTTTCGCCCCCCCCCCCCTACTTTGGTACAGTTCATTGCTGTCCTAATCTTTACTCACCCTTCTCCTTCCATCTCCAATATTGTCTCCTATACAACATCTTTGTCTTCCGAAACACTTTAAGCTATCTCAGAATATATTGAAGAGACTAAACCATAAATGGACACTGATCCACCTCCTGTTCTTCCTCTTTCCCTCCCTCCATCTGCACAACTCCTATCTTGAAAGTTGAGACACATGGCAACATCTGGATATCTTTATTGTAGACGTTTCACCATCCAGTGGCTTTAATCACTACAGATTCAGGACATAACTGAAAGACAGTAGAATTATATACAAAAGAGGAGGTAATCAGTCCCCTCAGCCTTGGAGTTAGTGTTAACAGCAAACGTGGTGGAAGAGAATCTGGGGCAAAGGCAACAACAACAACAAACAAGTTCAGGTAAGATCCCAATGGATGAGTGGGGAAGACGGAACAGATGAAGAATAGCTCTGGAGAGGAGTGTTCTTAGCCAGAGAAATAGAGCCGAAAATAGACCCAGCAGCTAAGGCGATCGTGGGCAGACTTGAGAACAGGAATAGCAGGACGTTGCATCGAACTTGTTGTAGTTGAAGTCTTGATCTTAAGTAGTCTGGCAGCAGGTTAGGTCACATCAGAGGTAAGAACACATATGGGAGTTATATGAGTAACTGAGGAGGCAGGTTAGCAATGGAGCCATTTTCGAACTTTTTGAAACTGCTTCTAGATAGGTGGTATAATTTAGCTTTGTTACTGAAGGTGAAAAGTAGAGGCTTGATGAACTCAAGAACTGGTGAGTGTGAAGTTTAGCGGTGATTCACAGGGCCCTTTTTTGACCGTTCAAAGAAACTGAGGCTTTTGTAGAGTTCAGTACAAAATCAGGTGTAAATTATTTGAAAAAGTGTAAAAGGTTTTTTTTTTTTCCCAGAAAAATTTTTCTGGAGTCGTCGTATCTTCCCCCTTCGGAGGGGAATTTTGGGGCCAAAATCTACAATGGTGGAAACAGGTGACTAAGGTCAAACAGGAGCATTTGGAGGGGTGAAAAGGGTTGTGAAAACAGAAAGGCGGGAAAGAGGGGGGAACAGGGGTTAGGCAGCATGACAAGGGTTTTTTAAGCGGGGGAAAATGGTTATAGAATTAAACGGGAAAATTTGTTTGGGGGGCAGGAGACAGGTGGGGCAGGTGCAAAAAGGGTTCAGGGGTTGGGAAGGATTTTAGGATGCCCTGCTGAAGGTGGGAGTGGGGGAAAAAATTTGAAGGCAGGCGTTGTTCAAGGGAATAGTTCTTTAAAATAGGGGGTTTTGAAAGTGCCGGGTTTGTTTGCGTTTGCAAGTGTGCATACACCATGCAGTACGACCCCTTGGGGGAAGCACCGTCGGGGATTTGGAGAGAGAGAGTTGTTTTTGGGCGATTTTCCTGTAGATTAGCGTGAAATTTTTTGGTGGTGCGGTTTTGGGGTTTGGTTATTGTAGCGTAAAAATCGGTGAATTGGGTTGTTCTTGGGGAAAATTTTTTCTTTTTCCCTTCAATATTTTTTTTCCCTGAGGGGAGCACTTACCCTGCAAGGGTAGATGTTTCCCCTTTGGGCAGAAAAGACTGATGGTGCTGTATTTAAGGGTCAGGATCTGAAATCGTGTCCATCTTTCCCACATTTTGAACAAAATTTCTTATCCTTAAAGGGGGAAAGTCCTTGGGGGTGTTTTTAAAAGGAGTAGCGGGTTTTAAACATTTGGGAGATGTTTTGTGAAACGTTCTTGTTCTATATGACTAGGGTGATGGGGTAATATAGAGGGCCAGACCGCAGAAAAGAGCTTGGGCAGCCATTGAATGTCTGAGAATGTAATTTTTAGCATAAAAGGGGCTTTGGGGATCTTGGAGATGTTTCAAACCGGGGCCCCCCCGGGTTTGTTTTTTTTCCTCAATAGAGTCTTCAGGCTTCAGTAGAGAGAGAGGTGACGATACCTGGATTTTAACCGGGAGAGAGTTGGGGGGGTTTAAAAGCCCCCGGGGCCCCGGGTCTGTGACCAGGCCTCCTGGTGGATCAAAAGGCCTGAAAACCGGGCCCTTTTTACTGCGGGCCTGAAACGAAAACCAACGTACGAGCCAAAACCCGGTTTAAATCGGGAAAACCGATTTTAAAGGTGCTTTTTCCAGGGGCCATTTTGAAGACTGCCGGGGGTTATTTTTGGTTTAACCCCCCTTATGTATGCTGGGAGGCATTTAACGGGCCCTTGGGCCCCCTGACCCCTTATTGTATGGTCCTTAACGTGCAAAGTGACACCCCTGCTTTTCATTGGGGGATGTTGCATCTCTCCCAAGTTTTTTTGCTTTCGTAGTGAGTGATTTTCGTTTTGCAATTTGGGGTCCCGCCCCTCTGGATTTTCCGGGGGTTTAAAATAATCATGTATCTCTCCCGCCTTTTTTCCCTAAAATACAGGTTCGGGAAAAACTCAACCACTCCCAGTAATTGAGGGGGGTTTTATCTCCGTTATGCGCGCCGTGTTTTTTTCACAAAGACCGAAAGGGTTTGGGCGCCCTTCAAAAAAATGGAACGGGGATAAGTAAAATTTTTGTTTTTTGTGGGGGCCCCGACTGAAGGGTTTGTAACAGAAATTTTGATGCTTCCGTGTCGTCTGTGCAGGGCGACAATGAAAGTCCTTCAAGAGTGGGTTGCCGTAAATTTGACCTGCAGGGGAGGTCCTAATGACGGGGCTAAAACTAACTTCGAAGGGGTCATTTTATGCAAAACCCTTTTGCCCGGCTTGATTTTAACACGAAAGCACAGCAATTGAAAAAGGGGTGTGGGCGTTTGTAGAATATAAATTCCCCACCCCCCCGGGGGGGTCGAAGGGGAAGCTTTTTGAGTGAGAGCAACTGTGTGATCGGGTAGAGCACGACGACCAGGATTGATCCGAAGCAAATCAAGAAGACTGGCGGTTTTTTATAGGCGTCAGTGGGTAAGGGCGTGCAGGCCCGAGAGGCATTCACTGGTAGGCGGGATTCCCCAGTGGAAGTAGGGGCCCCTTTCCCAAAAAAAGATGGGTTATTGGAAAGCCGTGAAGAAAGGGCTTGTAGATGTTTCCCTGAAAAATAAAATTCCAGAAAGTTTTTCAGTGTCTGACAAGTTTTGCAAGAAAGTAAAAAAAACCGACAATAGAAAGTTGAGACAAAATGTGCATTGGTTTTTAGAGGGCATCTACAAGACCCCTTTTTCACGGGTACCAAACTAAACCCCTCTCTTTTGGGAAGGACCTACTTCCACTGGGGAATCCCGCCTACCATGGGCTATGCCCAAGGCCTGGGTGCACTCCCCTTTTCCCCCTGACGCCTATGAAAACCCCCAGTCCCTTTTTGCCTTTGCCCCAGATTCTCTCCCCCCACGATGCCCGTTAACACTAAATCCCCAAAGGTGAGGGACTGATTTCCCATCTTTTGTATATAATTTTACTGTCTTTCAATTATGTCCCCAGACTCTGTATTGATAAACCCCCCTGGATGGCGAAAGTCTACAATAAAGATATCCCAGATGTTGCACTGTGTCTCAACTTCATATTGTGGGTATTTTATACCTTTCTTGCACAACTCCTATCTTCTCAGTGTCCCATTCCTTCACTGCTTGAACTTTTTTCTGCTCCCGCCCACGTGGACTTTCAAACCCCCTCTAGTCCTTTAGATCCCTTTTAAACCTACAGATTTCTTGTATTTTTTCTCATTCCCCAATCATGGCCTATTTACAGTGGAATATCTGGGCCTCAGGGGTAATCGGGGTGAGCTTCAGATGTTGCCCCTCCAGTTTTCCGCTGTTGTGTTTGCTTACAGGAACCAAAATTACATCCGCTGTTATCCATTCCATCCCAGGCTACGATTTTATTGTATTCTTTGGATCCTTTTTCTGATGGAACCTTTAATGAAAGTGCCCTTCTTAAAAGCACTGATATTCCGTACTGTGGGTTATTTGTTCATTCTTTGCTGCATTACTCTGCAGCCCGTATCCACTTGAATAAGTGGTAATCTGTTCTTTGTTTCTCTCCCCTTTCTCAGGCATTATCTATCCCAGATGTTGCCTTTCTTGTTTTGTCCTTACCCACCACCACTTCTGTTACTTGACAATTTTAATGCCTACCATTTCATCTGGGGAGGAGTCTCACTGGACTCCCGTGGCATTCATTTAGAAATTTCTTTTCTCGCTTCTCACCCCCTCCATGTTTTAAATAAAAGTACTCCCACCCATTTTGATCCTTGTACTCGCTCTCTTGCATCAATCTCTCGGTCAACTCTTCCTCCACTGCATTAGACTTCACCTGGTCTGTCCCCTGGACTTGCATGACAGCAATCATTTTCCAATCATTCTTACTTCCCCTTCATGTTCACCACCTCTTTGTAGCCCATGCTAGCAATTTGATCAAGCAAATTGGGACCTTTACTCGCAAGTAACTGCTTTTAGCGAGGTTCCTTCTTCGTGTGTGTGTGTGTGGTGGGGTGTGGGGTGTGGGGTTGTGTGTGTTTTGTGTGGTGTGTGTTGTTATTGTTGGGTTGAGGGGGTGGGTGTTGTGTGGGGTGTGTGTGTGTGTGGTGTGTGTGTGTGTGTGTGTGTGTGTGTGTGTGTGTGTAGTACTCACCTAGTTGGGGGTTGCAGGGTCGAGTCCAAGCTCCTGTGTGTGTGTGGTGTGTGTGTGTGTGTGTTTGTTTGTGGGTTTGGTTTGGGTGGTTTACTCACCTATTTGTAAATCACCTATTTGTGGTTGCAGGGGTCGATTCATAGCTCCTGGCCCTGCCTCTTTTTCTGATTGCTACTAGGTCCCCTTCTCCCTGCCCCTGAGCTTTATCCCTACCTCCGCCTTAATTAAACTATTATGGTTTCCCGCTCCCATTTCGTCACTTTCTAGGCTATTCCACGGGCCCGTCATCTATGGACTGAAGAAATACTTCCTAACATTATCATGTGGGAGTTCGAAACACGTGGATTTGGGTAAATACTCACCTAGGCTGGGAAATACGTATATTGTTAACTGAATATGTGGAAAAGCGCCACAGCCGATCCCCGCCTCTCTCGCTCACTCTCGTATAACTGACTGCCGCCCACATACCATATGTGAGGGGTCTTTGAATACTGTGTGGGCAGCACAATATGAAAGACAGTGACCAGGCAGAGACGGTTTGTAGTGATCAACTACTGGTACACTGGTTACTGGTAACTGGTTTATACATGAGACTCGGCGACGCTAACGAGTCGTCCCGACATACACTAATACAAAATAGAGAGGGCGGGATACGGCTTGGGCTGATTCTATACAATGTAAAAAGTACACAACTTTTAAACATTATACATACATAATTAAACAGGGAATGGAAGCTTACGTAACTGAAATTGTAATGCAATAAAAGGGAAATATAGCACAACTCATGAATGAACTCAACTTTGGGGGATTACACAGTAGAAGTGATAAAAAAAATTTGATCGATCGATCTGTACATGTGATCTACGGATTCTGGGAAAGGGAAATTTTACAAAGAAGTGTTTAACAGAAAGGCAGATTCGGTGCCTCAAATCTAGACGTTAACTCTCAGAATGGGAGAGAACATGAACACAAAAAAAAATCTTGAATACTGATAAGTTATACGAATTACTTTCTTACAGGTTTTTTACTTTTAACCCCAACTTTCTAGGAAAATGACATATCAGAAGGGGATGTCATCTCTGGGGGGAAACAAACCTTAGCTTTGGCTAACTCATCGTATTTGAGGCAAATCTGAATTGGGAAGTAAAAATGATACTTGGGGTTTTCTCAAACCTTTTGTACGTAGGAATAACGACATTCGGGTTGATCGTCTGACTGAGTATCAGAGGAAAGAGTACGGGATCAGGGGGGATTTTAGATTGTCACATTAGTCTGGGTTGGAACACATTATCATCACATACTAACTTCATAATCAAATGAATCTTTATACGCCCATACTAACTCTCAAACCTTATATTTTATTACCAGTGATATTTCAACACTCGATAAGGACCAACAAACTTTTGATCAAGCTTGGCATTGCAGACGTTTGTTAAAGTTAATCACATAACTCTCGAACCTACTTTAAATTTTGGGATGGCTTTGCTCAAGTGTTTCGACTCTTGTAAATCTGCTGTTGATTTATGAAGTGTTTCAGGGGATTCTTCAAAAAACACTTTGAGCTAAGCTGGTACGGTTGCTAGAAACACAGGGTTGAAATTTTGGGGTTTTCGGATTAGAATATAACAACTCAAAAGGGCAAACTTTATCTAAAAACCGTACAATGCTAATGGGGAGGTCCCTATAGAAACATTGTAACAAAATTTTAAAGCACACTGAAACTGGGTAAAACTTCACCCCACGTTTCACTGTTGGGATTGTAGGGGCCCAAAGACATAAATACTTTCTTTTGGGTTCGTTCCGCTAACCCATTGCGGCGGGATGATGGGAACAATGGGGGATTTAGAGATCTTGTACGGGTAAAAATTTTCAAGAATCTCATTAAGAATTCACCTCCTTTAAACTGTTACTGGGGACTTAGGTGGGGTATCCTGCGATAATTTTTTTTTAAAAACGTTTTAGTTACTGCCCCCGCAGTTTATCTGAAATAGGAACTAATCACAAATCTGGTGAAAGTCACCAAAACACACAGATTTTTTCCCTTTTGGGGGGAAACCAGGAAAATTTATTAACAAATCAGCGCAACCTTTTTTCCCCAAGGGTTTCGCATTTTTTTGGTTTAAATTTGGTTTGGTTTGGGGCCATAGCATTCCCTTTATTTGCTGCAGACCTAAATTTCTTAACATACTCAGAAATACAGTTGCCAAACGGGCCAAAAGTACATCGGGGTTTTTACTGAAATCCATACCGGGGTGTCAAACCTGGTACATCGTAAAACTACGTAAGGCAAACATCACTAGGACTGGGGAATTCTAACTGGATACTCTTCTGCTAGGAGTCCCCAACTCGCGTTCAAAATAATTCTTGTTCATGACAAAGTCACTGGGGGTGCGGGGGCTTCAAGTCAAAAAAGATCTTCCTGGACAGGAATCGAATACACCAACCACATGGGATCTGTTCGTTAGCATTCTTTACATCTTCACACTAAAGGGAGGGTCTGAAGTTATATACTAACATGTCCCCAAAAGGGGGCATCTTGACTACATTTGACTCCAGGTAAATGCTAAAAGGGGGGATTGAACCTTGGTAGTAAAGGGTCCTCTGGCAAACCCTTTCCGTGGGTTTTGTTTGTTCGGGAATAAAGGTACGTGGAGCATGGTCTGTCAAGACATGAACAAGTACTGAAAAAAATGTCTCGGAAGTGTTTTAAAGACCATACTATTGCTAAAGCTTCTTGCTCAGTTACTGTAAAATTTACGTTCAGACTTCGAAGGATTTCGGCTACAAATGCAACTGCTTGTACTTGCCATCGGTCTTCTGAGCAGTAGGGCACCTATCCCAAAATTGAACTAGCATCAGTTTCAGAAAAAGGGGCTTAAAAAAATCTAAAAATTTAAAAAATTGGAGCAAGTTACTTTTTTTTAGTTTGGGAATGCTCTTTTTTGACGGAAGGTCCAAAAAAAAAGGAGCATTTTTTTTAAAGCAACTCAGTTAGAGGAGCACTATGGAAGAAAAATTGGCAAAAAAGATCTATAAAAACCTGCTAACCCCCACAAGGATCTTACGCATCACATTTTTTGGGTTTTGGGAAAATTTATTACGCATTTATTTTACTTTGGTCAGTCGAAAACCCCCAGGATGACTATTGACCAAAAACAAAATTCGATCTAAAAAATTTTGACATTAGACAGTTTGATTTTTAAAATTTGGCTTTTTCCCCATTCCAAGTACACACAATTTTTTTCAATTTTGTATCCAGTTTAAAGACATACATTACGTAAACTAAGTACACTATAAGGCATTCCCCTATGAGACCTCTAAAGAATTATCATGACCCTTTGAAAGGGAAAGGGGGGAAGATCGTAATCCAAACACCTACGGAGGAAGTGATAATGACCTGAGGAGTGGGAATGCAGTTAACTCTTGGCTGTCCCCGGAAGGGGGGATTTGCCAAAACCCTTGTAACAAACCCCAGGTTGAAAAGACTTTGTTATCTCCGAGTTACAAAAAAGATCACCCGTACGGGAGTGGAAAGCATCGGAATGTTTTCGTTTTTAAAACTTCCTAAAGTCAATACTGGGCGCCAATACCACCCTTTTTAGGACTTATCAAGGTGCATTCCAAGGGGAATTCTGGGTGCAATAACTCCATCATCAACATTTTGACAATTTTCTGAAACGAAACTTTGAATGGGCATTCGTACGAAATATTAATAGGTCTATACCGGGTTCAAGTGGAATACATGGACAATAAGTTCGTTATTACCCATCTCTCACCGGGTAAGGCAATGTTTTACACTTTTTAAACAGAGCAAAAACCTTGATTTCATCGGGGAAGTCGTGGGAGCTAATCTTTCTCCTAAAACTGGTGGAACAGATTGATCCATGAAGGGATGGGGTCCCCCCGGCAGAAATAGCACCGACCCACGGTCAGGTGACAACTCATCCCTACTGAACAGGGTAAGGGTAGTGAACAAGGCAAAAAGATTGGGATTTGCTCTGAGGGAACACTGTGACCAAATGTTGGGTAGAAGAAATGGATCTTACTACTCTTAACATTAAGGATTGGTTCAACAAATAGGCCTTTTACTTTTTCAGGAACACGCAAATAGGGGTTATCACCATCTGGAACCTAGGAAAAACTACGACACTCTAGGAGGGGACTAGCTGCGACAGAAACGTCTTTCTCAGCGGGAGGCACAACAAGAATGGGATTACTAGTTGCAAGTAATTGTTTTCCGACAAGGCCCCTGTGGAGAAACTACTACTTGAACAGCAGACATTGCAGGGATAGGGTCACACTCAAGGGGTCAACGCCTCGGGCACTTGAGGGAACTGGACACTACTTTCAAGTCTGAAGTTGCAGGAACACAGACAGAATGACAATCATCAGTGCCTACCCTTGGGACCTACTGGAAAATGCACGGGCCCGAAGGGCAAAAAGAGTGTCATACTCTGCGGCAGTAAGGCAGATCTCGGGTCCAAGCGGTACCCCCGAATGGAAGATCAAATTGTCAATTTTTGGGGATGCCATCGTACGGGTCGAGCACAATGCTAAGTCCGCTGAACAAACCCAATAGAAGTCACCAGGGAAAGATTTTTGGGGGCACAACAAGGAAGGAAGCATGAATCTCTACCTTGGATAGAAAGGTTTGGGGAAACCGACCTCGGGAAAGCATAAACCGCTACCCACTAAGGGAGGACACATGAGTCGGTTCTACAGAAGGCATGTCGTAACGCTTATCCTTAAACAAACAGACCTAATAATATTGACTTGCGCACCAGAGTCCCAATGAAAATGAACGGGCCATTTTGAACAGATCTTGCACTATAGGGCCCCCCCCTGGTTGCATGGAAGTTATTGCAAACAAAAAGGTGGATTGTCACAAAAAACTTTTTTCCACTTCATCCCCAAAAAAATCTAGTCAGAGACATGTGAAGCAACATCATCAGCAGGGTATCATTCTCGAGACTGCTTAAGGGTCAAAGGAATTGTGAACGGGGGTGGTGTACTCATTACACCTACTTCCCAGGGGGCGGTTTTTTACTGGGGCGCTCGAATTTCCCCCAATTGGAAAAAATGCGCCGGTTCTGGTTATTTTGAGAAAATTGGAAGAATGACCTGGTTTCTGGTTATTTTTGAAACCCGATATCCCGTTTCCCTACGGTTTTCTGCGGTTGGAACGGCCCCGGAAGACCTAGAGTACTGAAGGGTTTAAAGATTGCACTCAGATTGCATTCCATGTATTCTATGATAAGTACAGTAAGGGGGATCTGGGACTCACACTACGACGTCTCTTAGGGAAAATATCAGGACAATTTAATTGCAAAAAAGGGGGGCCCCGGAAAATTAAAATGGTTGGCAAAAGACTGTAAAAATAAACAGTTTTAAATGACCTAATGGTTTTGGGGGGAATGGTTGAGCAGTTGTTTGTGGGAAAAAAGGGTCAACTGAGGAAGTTTTAAAACTTTTTTAATGGGAAATATGGGGGGAAAGGGGAAAGAAAATGTTTTTTGGGGGAAGTGGTTTGTACAATTTTTTAGGGTAGCCCATAAGCAACACCCGAAGCAGGGGGCATTAGTTCTTTGATTTCTCCAAAAGCTGCTATTTTAGCAAGCGATTCTGTAAATGGGTTTTGCCTCCTCAGGGAGAAAACTGAGGCTGGGCAGCATTGATAAATGAGATAAAAATTTTGTCTAATCAAAAAGCAAACACCCAACGATTTCATTACCATGGGGGTAGCTTCACAGTTCCCTAAAACGACATATGGATCACTTTTTTTTACTGGGCAAGGAAAGAACGAACAGTTCCCCATATTTTGACCACTTAGTAAGATTCCTGAAGTCAGCAACAAGGAGACAAAACGGAACAGCAGCAGGGATCGATAAAAAGCTTCTTTAGCAAGTCTGATAAACTTTCCTCTGAAGGAGGACCCAAATAACACTAACACGAGAAAGAATGGCAGTAAAAAAATGCTTCAAGACTATGTACATGGCCATTGAAAAAAGGAAAACCCTCAAGGGAATCACGAGTTAAAATAAGTATCTCAGTGTCTGGGTCGGTCTGTCAGGTAAGGAACTGTGAGACTGATGACACACACAGTAACCTGAAGGTCTAGTGTCACATCACTAAAGTATCACTTACGGTATGTGAGACATAACGGCAAAGGGCACGGAACAAAAAGGGAAAAAAAAGAAATAAAAAAAGATACAAAAAACTAGAATTGAAAAAAAAAAGAGAAAAAATCTGCAGAAGTAAAAAAAAAAAATGTCTAAGATACACCAAGAGGGAAAGGGCAACCAATGTAAAGGACTATTTGGGCCCAAAATAAAAAAAAATTACATTTAAATATACAAGTAAAAAATTACTGGAGACTGAATTAAAAGCAAAAGAGCTTTTTTAATCTTTCTAATAAAGAAAAAATTAAAAAAATTTTAAAACAATTTTAAAAAAAAAATAAAATTACTAAAGTTTTAAATGGGAAATTTAAATATTTTCAAAAATGCATAAATAAAAATTAAAATAAAATTTATAAAAAAACAATAAAAGAAAAAAAAACACTGCAGAACAAATGCAAAAAATAATTCACTGCGAAAAGGCAAAAAAATAAGGTGTAGAAATAATCACACAGTAAAAAAGTTCACGGGGAAAAATCAGGTTTAAAAAATGAAATAAAAAATAAAAAAAAAACTGATTAAAAACTTTAAAATCTTAATTGTAAATTAGACAAAACAATTTACTCAAAAAGAGTAAAGAAAACACTTTTCGTTAAAAAAATTTAAATTACATCAAGAGTGAATTTGTTCAAAAAAATAAAAAAATGAATAAAAAAAAACAAGGAACAAAAGGGGATGTAACACTTACGTGGCGGGCACACAACACTTAAACACTATTCCTTTTTTTTTTTAGTATATTCTCACAACAAAATCTTTCTGTACTGAAACGACAAAAATTTGCTGGCAAAAAAATGTACACATCGCGAAAAAAAATTTGAGGAATGGGCACTGCTGGGATAAAAGAAAAAAGACACACAAAAAATAAATGGAAATTTGGTATACTGGGGGGAATATCACTGCATGAAATACAATGACAATTCTGGAGAATACAACGCTGAAAGAAAAAAATAAAAAAAAAGAATCACTTCACACAGAGTGACGACTGGGACACACACAATAATACTTATACAGACAGAGATGCATAAAAAAAAACACAGATAAAAATATAAGATGAGCGAAAACACTGAAAAAATTGAAAAATAATGAATCAAAAAAACACTAGTCTACCTGAAAACACAAGGGTTTTAAATACACAAAAAGTTACTAGAAAGTCTCACACACGCAAATGTCTTTTAAAACAAGAAAAATGTCTCTAAAAAAAATTATCACTGAAAATCTGTAGTAGTCGACGGTGAGAAATGGTGATGAGGAAGGTTGTCCCCGGTGATGACGCCGCACACACGTCGTCGTGAAAAATGCGCTTTTTCCCCCGGGGAAAGCATAATTGGCTTTATCGTCGGCGCTCAGCTACATCTCTTACCAAATTTTGTGACCAAAACAGTATTAGGACCCGGTACAAGGGGGCAAATGCCACAGGAGATGGGTGGTGGTTATGGTGGGTGGGGGGAGGGAGAGTAGTGGGTAGATGACTCTCGCGGCGCCTGGCGCGCACTCCACGCTACCCACAAAAGGGGGCTTGAAAGCCACTATGCCACAGGGAAAGGGGAAAACCACCTTACTCCAACTGGGGGCACAAAGCGATAAAGACGATACTCAAAGGGTCTGAAATTGCGGCTACTTTTCTCTCTCACTGGGTTTTGAACGGGTTGGCTTACTGGCTTACCCCCCCGAGAATGGGTGACTGGGAAAACGTGTAACGATGCACACAGCCCGGAGGGCAGGTGGATGACAGGAACAGGGTGGAGATAGGCTGACTGGCGTTCACTTTACAGTCTGGCTTACGACGGTTAATTGAAAATCCCGGGGCAACCCCTCGAGATTTAAGCAATTAGCACACGAACAACCCGGAAGCTTGAAAAACCTGCAAAGGCTTGCAGGGTGGGGGTTTTGAGGGGGTAGCTGGGGGTGAGACGTTCACCTTGACCCTGCCGGCTACCACAAACAGTCTCTAACTCTGAATTACCCGAAAAAAAATAAATCCACCCCCACACCGGGGCCACCAAATTTTTCATGTGGGAGTTCGAACACATGGATTGGGTAAAAAAACCACGAGGCGGAAGTACGTATATTGAACTGAAATATTGGGAAAAGGGGCCCCCAGCCATCCCGCCCTCTCGCTCACTCCTTATAACGCTGGCCGTCACATACCCTATTGGGGGGGGGTCTTTTAATACTTTGGTGGCAACAAAATGAAATAGACATGACTCAGGCAGAGACGGTTGGTAGTGAGTCAAAATGGTACAAAAGTTACGGTAACTGGTTACTACTACTGAAACACCCTTTTGATTCATCTGAGTCCCCAACTTCCAATTGTACCTCTTGGGTTTTTGTCCCTTCTCTGGAACACCCGTCTTTGTCCCCTTGTCTATTCTGCGCATATTTTATAGTCGTTATCATGTTCCCCTGACCCCCTTTTCCCCGGCGTCAGGGACC
>NW_026508607.1:0-14209 GCF_026875155.1 Cherax quadricarinatus
CCCAAAACCTACAATACCCCCACCCAACCCACCACCACCACCACCACCCACACCACACCACCACCACCCCCCACCACCACCCCCACCACCCCACCACCCCCCCACCAAACCCCCCCACCACCACCACACACCCCACCACCAAAACCACCCCAACAACACCACCACACCACCCCCCCCACACCACCACCCCCAAACCACCACCCAAAAACCACCACCCACCCCCCACCCCCCACCCCCACCCCCCCCACCACCCAAACCCACCACCACCACCCCCCACCAACAACCACCCCCCACCACCACACCACCACCACCCCACCCCACCACCTACCCCACCACCACACCCCACCACCACCACCCCCACCACCACACCACCCCCACCACCCCACCACCCCCAACCCACCCCCAAACCACCCCACCCCCCCCCACCCCACCCCCACCCCCCCCCACCCCCCCCACCACCACCCCCCACCACACCCACCACCACCACCACCCCCCACCACCACCACCCCACCACCACCCCCACCACCCCCCACCCCCCACCACCCACCCCACCCCCCACCCCACCCCACCCCCCCCCCCCCCCACCACACCCCCAAAAACCCACCACCACCACCCCCACCCACCACCCCACCCCCCACCATACCACCCACCACCCCCCCACCCCACCACCACAAACCCCCACCACCACCCACCACCACCACCACCACCACCACCCACCCCCCACCCCCACCCCCCACACCACCACCCCCCACCACCACCACCAATACCACCACCCACCACCACCAACCACCACCACCCACCACCACCCCCACACCCCCCCCACACCACCCCCCCCCCCCCACACCCCCAAACCCCCCACCCCCACCACCCCCACCACCCCCAAACCACCAACACACCCCCACCACCACACCACCCCCCCAAACAAACCCCAACACCACCACCCCCCACCACAAACCCCCCCCACCAAACCACCACCACAACCCCACCACCACCCCCACCCCCCAAACCCCCACCCACCACCACTACCCCCACCACCACCACCCCAACCCACCACCACCACCACAACACCACCCCCACCCCACCCCCACCCCCACCACCACCACCACCACCCCCACCAACACCACCAACCACCACCACCACCACCACCAACACCTACACTCAGTTTTACCATAGAAAAAATTTAAAGTCAGAATAAAATTATGCATACACTATCCATTCTTTATAAAATTCACAAAATCCCTTTTTTTCATTAAAATTTACTAAAATTCCAATTAATAAACCCACTTCCCCCAATTATCTCTTTTTTGTAATACAATAAAATTCCCTCAATTTCTTTAATACAACAAAAAAATTTTTCCCCAAAATTTTTTTCCCAAATACAAGAAAAAAGATGTAAGTACACAACACACACACACCCACACACACACCACCACACACACACCACACATACCACCCCAACACACACATTCCGATACCTTATTAAGGAATCATTCAAACACTGACCCGGTATGTCGGCCCAACTGGAGTATGCAGCACCTGTTTGGAACCCCGCATTGATAAACACGTCAAAAAAACTAGAGAAAATACAAAGGTTTCACAAGGTTAGTTCCAGAGCTAAGGGGGAATGTCCTAAAGGAAGAAAGTTAAGGGAAAACGGCCTGACGACATGGAGGACAGGAGGGTCAGGGGAGACATGTAAGACATAAAAATACTGGTGGAAAGCAAGGGGAAAGGACAGGGTTTCCAGGGGGGGACACAGAAAAAGAGGCCAAATTGGAAATTGAAGACCAAAAAGAGTCAGAGAGATAGTAGGGAGTATTTCTTTTAGTATAGAGTTTTAAAGGGAGTGGAAAAGCCTAGAAAATGACCCTAGTGGAGGCAGGAACCATACCAGTTTTAAACGGTTTGATAAAGCTCTGGAGCGGGGAGAGAGAGGGCAGTACAACCGGTGAAAAGGCGGGGAAAGGGGCTGGACTGCCCCGCAAAAAAAAAATGGTGGTCAAAATAGGTGAGATAGTAAGCTTGGTAAGAAAATGAGGAGCGGATGTGAAAGGTGCAGGAATTGGGAAGTAAGGTTTACGTAAAAAAAAAGTAGGAAACAGTGCTTAGAAGAAACTGCAAAACCCGAAACAGATTTGGGACAAATGACAATTGATGTGACATCGGAAATTCAATTCAGGAGCAGACAAAGGGGGCGGTAAGCAACAACGGGCATGCCCTATGCGAAAGGCCCCCACAGCCCACGGGGGCCAGGGAAAAAAACGAGGGGCACACTAAAACAAATGACAGGGCCCAAAGACAAAGAAAGGGATCTATATGCAAGCCCCTCAAGGAAGGTTCCTTGATGTTGGTGAGGGGCTCTTGATTTAGGGAATTAGATCTGTGCTCCAGTTCCCCGAATTAAGCCTGAATGCCTTCCACACCCTCCCCAGGCGCTGTATAATCCTCCGGGTTTAGCGCTTCCCCCTTGATTATAATAATAATAATATATGCAGAGATTCTAACAGCCAACTGCAGTAGCAAGGGACAGCTGGTCTTGAAAGACAGTTCACTGAGAACAGAAGTTTCAGATATGACAGGGACTGAAGGCAAGAACATGTCAATGGAAGGAAATAAAATGCCTCAGAGGAAGCAGATGGAGACTCAGTGGGAGGAGGAAAGGGCGAGGTCAGTTTTTGTGTACGGGCTCCAAGAAGCCAAGGGGGACAACTTTGACGAAATAAAACAGGAGGAGAAAAAAATGATTGAAGGCATCATGAAAACAATAGGTGAGGGCGATATGACCCAGGTGACAAATTTTCAGAGAATTGGGTGGTTTGCGAGTGGAAGGATACGGCCTGTCAAAGTAATTTTCAAGGAAGAATCAGTTCGAACCAGGATTCTGCAAGAGAAAGTAAGACTGAGGGACAAAGAGGGGTACCAGAGAGTATACCTCGACCGCGACAGAACACAAGAAGAAATTACTACACTGAATGAGAGGGTACAGAGACGCAAGGAGGAACGAGAAGCAATGACGAAGATGAGCAGGACCCAGACACAGGAGGAAGGGCAAACACACCCCACAGAATCTCCCACCAAAAGACTCCAACCGCGACATTCCCAATGCAACTGAGCAACCTATACTACAACCCACTCACTGTTCCCTCTGCCACCAACCCCCATATCACAAACTCACCCCAACAGCTGTCCCTTATGGGCATTCTGACCCCACCCCATCATCACAAACCCCACCTACACCACAGCCCCATATAGGTCCCAACCCAAATATTCTTGCATGACCACAATGATAGAAAAGAAACTGAAAGTTTGGTACACAAACGCGGATGGAATAACGAATAAACATGAGGAGTGGAACGAAAGAATCAGTGAAAAATCCCCAGACATCATAGCAGTCACAGAAACAAAACTCGCTGAGACAATAATAGACGCAATCTTCCCAACGGGATATCAGATCCTGAGGAAAGATAGAAGGAGTAGAGGGGGAGGAGGGGTTGCACTGCTCATAAAACACCGATGGGGATTTGAGGAAATGGAAGGCATGGACATGATTGGAGAAAGAGACTACATTGTAGGTACAATTTAGTCCAGAGAACATAAAGTAGTCATTGGAGTGATGTATAACCCACCACAGAACTGCAGGAGGCCAAGAGAGGAGTACGAAGAAAACAACAGGGTGATGGTGGACACACTGGCTGAGGTGGCAAGAAGAGCTCACTCGAGCAGAGCAAAGTTACTGGTAATGGGCGATTTCAACCACAGGGAGATCGACTGGGAAAACCTGGAGCCACATGGGGGTCCCGAAACATGGAGAGCCAAGATGATGGATGTGGTACTTGAAAACCTCATGCATCAACATGTCAGGGACACAACCAGAGAGAGAGGGGAGGATGAGCCAGCAAGACTGGATCTTGTGTTCACCCTGAGCAGTTCAGACATTGAGGACATCACTTACGAGAGGCCCCTTGGAGCTAGCGATCACGTGGTTCTGAGTTTTGATTTTATAGTAGAGTTACAAGTGGAGAAGGTAACAGGAACTGAAGGGGACAGGCCAAACTAAAGAAGGGGTGACTACACAGGTATGAGAAACTTCCTGCAGGAGGTTCAGTGGGACAGAGAAATGGTAGGAAAATCAGTAAACGAGATGATGGAATATGTGGGAACAAAGTGCAAGGAGGCAGAGGAAAGGTTTGTTCTCAAGGGAAACAGAAATAATCGGAAGACCAAAACGAGTCCTTGGTTTATCCGAAGGTGTAGGGAGGCAAAAACTAAGTGCAACAGAGAATGGAAAAGGTACAGGAGGCATAGGACCCAGGAAAACAAGGAGATTAGTAGAAGAGCCAGAAACGAGTATGCACAGATAAGGAGGGAGACTCAGCGACAGTATGAAAACGACATAGCATCGAAAGTCAAATCTGACCCGAAACTGCTGTATAGCCACATTAGGAGGAAGACAACAGTCAAGGACCAGGTGATAAGGCTGAGGAAAGAAGGTGGAAAACTCACAAGAAACGATCAAGAGGTATGCAAGGAGCTCAACACGAGATTTAAGGAAGTATTTACAGTAGAGACAGGAAGGACTCTGGGGGAACAGACCAGATGGGGACACCAGCAAGGAATACACCAACAAGTGTTGGACGACATACATACAGATGAGGAGAAGGTGAAGAAACTGCTAAGGGACATCGATACCTCAAAGGCAATGGGACCGGACAACATCTCCCCGTGGGTCCTTAGAGAGGGAGAAGATATGTTGTGCGTGCCACTTACCACAATCTTCAACACGTCCCTGGAAACTGGGCAGCTACCTGTGGTATGGAAGACGGCAAATGTAGTTCCCATTTTTAAAAAAGGAGACAGAAAGAGGCACTAAACTATAGACCTGTGTCATTGACGTGTATAGTATGCAAAGTTATGGAGAAGATTATCAGGAGAGTATAAATGCCAACAAGCACGGATTCATGGAAGGCAAATCCTGTGTCACAAACCTTCTGGAGTTTTATGATAAAATAACAGAAGTAAGACACGAGAGAGAGGGGTGGGTTGATTGCATCTTCTTGGACTACAAGAAGGCCTTTGACACAGTTCCTCACAAGAGATTAGTGCAGAAGCTAGAGCATCAGGCGCATATAACAGGAAGGGCACTGCAGTGGATCAGAAAATACTTGACAGGGAGGCAACAACGAGTCATGGTACGTAATAATGTATCACAGTGGGCACCTGTGACGAGCGGGGTCCCACAGGGGTCGTTCCTAGGACCAGTGCTATTTTTGGTATATGTGAACGACATGATGGAAGGGTTAGACTCAGAAGTGTCCCTGTTTGCAGACGATGTGAAGTTAATGAGGAGAATTAAATCTGATGAGGACCAGGCAGGACTTCAAAGAAACCTGGACAGACTGGACACCTGGTCCAGCAAATGGCTTCTCGAATTTAATCCTGCCAAATGCAAAGTCATGAAGATAGGGAAGGGCACAGAAGACCACAGACAGAGTATAGGCTAGGTGGCCAAAGACTGCAAACCTCACTCAAGGAGAAAGTTCTTGGGGTGAGTATAACACCGAGCATGTCTCCGGAAGCACACATCAATGAGATAACTGCTACAGCATATGGGCGCCTGGCAAACCTGAGAACAGCATGCCGATACCTTAGTAAGGAATCGTTCAAGACACTGTACACCGTGTATGTCAGGCCCATCCTGGAGTATGCAGCACCTGTTTGGAACCCACACTTGATAAAGCACGTCAAGAAACTAGAGGAAGTACAAAGGTTTGCGACAAGGTTAGTTCCAGAGCTAAGGGGAATGTCCCATGAAGAAAGATTAAGGGAAATCGGCCTGACGACACTGGAGGACAGGAGAGTCAGGGGAGACATGATAACGACATAAAATACTGCGTGGAATAGACAAGGTGAACAAAGACAGGATGTTCCAGGGAGGGGACACAGAAACAAGAGGCCACAATTGGAAGTTGAAGACACAAATGAGTCAGAGAGATATTAGGAAGTATTCTTCAGTCATAGAGTTGTAAGGCAGTGGAATAGCTAGAAATGACGTAGTGGAGGCAGGAACCATACAGAGTTTTAAGACGAGGTTTGATAAAGCTCATGGAGCGGGAGAGAGAGGGCCCAGTAGCAACCGGGAAGAGGCGGGGCCAGGAGCTAAGACTCGACCCTTCAACCACAAACAGGTGAGTACAAATAGGTGAGTACACACACACCACACACTCATCACACACACACCACACCACACACACACACACACCACACACACACACACACACACAACACACACACACACACACACACACGCACACACACACACACACACACCTCGACCGAGACAGAACACAAGAAGAAAGGATGATACTGAAAGAGAGGGTGCAACGTCGCAAGGAGGAATGGGATGCAAGGAAGGTGGAGAGCAGGAGTAATCAGGCCCACGTGGAAGAACAAACACAACCCCCTCCAGTACCACCCACAGAAGGAACACAACCATGGCAATCCCAAAGCAATCAAACGACCTAACCCAAAACCCACTCACTGCACCCTCTGTCTCCATCCCCCTCAGCACAAACCCCACCCCCATAGAAACCCACAGTAACCCACACATCCCCCTCAGCTCAAACCCCACCCCCACAGAAACCCACAGTAACCCACACAATGTACCCTCTCCCCCATCCCCCTCGCCACAAACCCCTCCCTCACAGTAACCCACACCAACTCACACACTGTACCCTCTATCCCCATCCCCCTCTCCAGAACCCCCTCCCCCATTGTAACCCCACATAGGCCCTCTTCGCCCATCCCCCTCACCACCCCCCCGACACCCACTGAAAACCCCCATAGGCCCTCTGCCCCCACACCCAACACCACAAACCCCACCCCCACACAAACCCCTTATAGGCCCATGCTCCCCCTAACCCACCTCTCTTCCCAGACCACAGTTATTGAAAAAAAGTTGAAGGTTTGGTACATGAACACAGATGGAATAACGAATGTGAGGAGTGGCACGAAAGAAACAAGGACTTGTCCCCAAACATCGTAGTGGTTACAGAAACAATACTCACTGGGATAATAACAGATGCAATCTTCCCACCCGGATATCAGATCCTGAGAAAGGATAGGAGCAGGGGGAAGGAGGAGTTGCACTACTAATAAAAAACCGATGGGGTTATCAAGAAATGGAAGGTATGGACAAGATTGGAGAAAGGGATTACATAGTAGGTACAGTTCAGTCATGGGAACGCAAGGTGGTCATTGCAGTTATGTGTAACCCACCACAGAACTGCAGGAGGCCAAGAGAGGAATATGATGAATGCAACAGAGCAATGGTGGACACTCTAGCTGAGGTGGCAAGAAGAGCTCACTCAAGTAGAGCAAAGTTACTGGTCATGGGAAACTTCAATCACAGGGAGATTGATTGGGAAAACCTGGAGCCACGTGGGGGTCCCAAAACATGGAGAGCCAAGATGATGGATGTGGTGCTGGCAAATCTATGCCCCAACAGTTAGGGATACTCCCAGGAGGAGGGGAGGATGAACCAGAAAGACTGGACCTGTGTTCCCCCCTCGTAGCTCAGAATTGAGCCATCCAAAAAATAAAAGGCCTCTTGGATAGTGCCATGTGTTATAGCTTTAAATCTCGGGAGCAAAAAGTGGGGAGGGAAAAAGGAGTAGAAAGGGAAAAGCTAAACTAAAAAGGGGGGGACTCAAGGAATGAGGCCCTTTGCAGGAGATTCAGTGGGAAACAGAAGTTGGTAGGAAAATCAGTAAACGAAATGATGGACTTTGTAACAACAAAATGCAAGGAGGCAGGGGAAAGGTTTTTTCCAAGGGTAACAGAAATAATGGGAAGGAAACAAGCTTTGGTTTATCAAAAAGTGCGGGAGGAAAAAATTAAATGCTCTAGAAAATGGGAAAAAAGACAAAAGGCAAAGGACTCAGGAGAATAAAGAGTTTAGTCGACAAGCCAAAAAACGAGTGGCACAGATAAGGAGGGAGGGTGCAGCGGAGTATGAAATGAATGCATCAAAAGTCAAGTTGACCGAAACTACTTACAGCCACATAGGAGGAAGAAACAGTCAAGGACCAGGTAATCAGGTGATTAAAAGAAAGTGGGGATTTAACGGGAAAAAGACCAATAGGTTGTGAGGACCTCAACAACGGGAAACAAAACAGGGGCATACAGCAACAAGGGATAACCCAACAAGGTTGGATAATTTAAACCACAACTGGGAGGGGGTGAAAAGTCCCAAGGACCCTTTATACTCAAAAGGGGGTGTGGGGCCGGACAACATCTCCTCAAGTGTCCTTAGAGAGGGACAGGGACCTATATGTCAACTAACTAAAATCTTCAAACTTCCCTTTTAAAATTGGGGGAATACCTGAAGTTGGAAGAAGGCAAATGTATCCCCTCTTTGAAGGGGACAGAAATGAAGCATAAATTATAGGCCAGAGTCACTGAAGTTTGAGCAAATCTTGGAAAAAATTTCGGGGGGAGTGGTGGAGCACCTGGATTGATCAAGATTATAAACGAAGCCGCCTGTGTCACAAACCATTAGAGTTTTTGACAAGGTAACTGAATAAGAAATGAAAAGGAGGGGGGGGTTGATTGCATTTTCTTGGACTGCAAGGAGGCTTCGACCAGTTTCCTCCACAAGAGATTAGTACAGAAGCTAGAGGAACAGCACGGGTTAAACAGGAAGGGCACTGCAATGGTCAGAGAATACCTAAATAGGGAGGCAAAACAGCAAGTGTCTTGGTCACGTGATGAGGTATCACAGTGGGGCGCCAGTGAAAGCGGGTCCCACAAAGGTCAGTCCTGGGACCATGTTATTCTTGGTATATGTGAACGACATGACGGAGGGATAGACTCATAAGTGGTCCCTTGTTTGCAGATAGCGTGAAGTTTAATGAGGAAATTAAATCAGACGTGGACCAGACAGGTCTACAAAGAGACCTGGACAGGCCTGGTATGAGTGGTCCAGAAACTGGCTCCTAGAATATAACCACCGCCAATATGCAAAGTCTTGAAGATCGGAGGGGAGAGGCAAAGAAGACCACACAAGACAGAGTATAGGCTAGGTAGCCAAAGGCTGCCAAACCTCACTCAAGGTGAAAGTAAGACACTTCTTGCGCAACATCTGGTTATCTTTATTGTAGATGTTTCGCCATCCAGTTGCTTTAATCAATACAATTCTGGACATCACAAGAAAACAGAAGAACTATATATCAAAAGATGAGGTAATCAGTCCCTCAGCCTGAAGTGGTGTTCGAGCACCGTGGTTGCAGAGATTCCTGAAGCAGAGTAAGGAGACTGGGCTCTTATGTAGGTCGTTAGTGAATAGGGAATTGTGTAAGCAGACGAGGGCATAGTCACGTAGGTAGGCGGATTCCCCAGTGGAAGGTAAGGTCCTGTCCCAAATTGATGGGTTAGTTGTTTTGTAGCCGTGAAGAAGGTCAAGTAGATGTCCTCTGAACCAAGATTCCATGAAATTGCAGTGCCTGACAAGTTGTGCAAGACAGGAATACAATACCGGACAATATGAAAGTTAAGACACTTACGCAACATCTGTTATCTTATATAGACGTTTCTCCATCCAGTGGCTTTTATCAATACAAATTGCTTGGACATAACAAGAAAAACCTGTCTTGCACAAACCTCACTCAAGGAGAAAGACCTAGATTGAGTATAATACCGAGTACATCGCCAGAAAGCACACATTAACCAGAATAACTGCTGTCGGCATATGGACGCTCGGCAAACCTGAAATATGTTTCCGGTACAACAGTGAGGAACCGTTCAAGACTTTATACACTGTGTACGTCAGGCCCAATACTGGATTACGCAGCAACACCAGTATTGAATCCACTCCTGGTCAAACACTTCAAGAAATTAGAGATAGGCAAAGGTTTCAACAAGGCTATTTTTCCAGAGCTATGGGAATGTCCTATGAAGAAAGTTACAAGGAAATCAGTCTGACAACACTGGAGGACAGGAGAGTCAGAGAAACAGATAAGACATACAAACCATACACGCGCCGGCCCCGGGATTGAAACCGCGGTCATAGAGTTTCAAAACTCCATGCCCGTCGCGTCTAGCCACTAGACCACTACCCACAATAAGATAATCCAACTAGGTATATTTCTACACCAAGAAGGTTAGCACAGGCAGGCACCACTGTGACCACAAATGCAGTTTTTACAGAAACGAATCTCCAGCATAGCGTGGCCGTGACGAACTCTAGCTCAAGTCACCCTTCACTGCCGTCAACATGACTATGGTGTAGAAATATACCTAGTTGGAATGAATCTTATTGTGGGCTAGCTGGTCTATAGCTAACGCGAACGGGCTGGAGTTTTGTAGACTACTATGACCGCGGGTTCAATCCTGGCCGGGGGTATGTTTGTTTGCAATCGGTCATTACGATTTCTTGAGTCAACGACATTACAAAATACTGCGCAGAATAAACAAGTTGGACAAGAGAGGATTTTCCAACATGGACACAGACACAAGGGTCAAAATTGAAAGCAGAAGACACAGATTAGTCAAAGGGATGTTAGGAAGTATTTCTTCAGTCATAGAGTACTTAGGAAGTGGAATAGGTTGGCAGGGATTTAATACCTGGAGTTTACCTGGAGAGATTCCGGGGGTCCACGCCCGCGCGGGCCCGTCATTGTGACCAGGCCTCCAGGTTGAACAGAGGCCTGCTCAACTAGGCTGTTGGCCTAGCAGGCTGCCACGCAAACCCAACGTACGAAGCACAAGCCCGCTGGTCAGGAACCGACTTTAGGTTCTTGTCCAGTGCCAGCTTGAAGACTGACTGCCATGGGTCTGTTGGAATCCCCCTTATGTATGAAGCTGGGGGCAGTTGAACAGTCTCGGGCCCCCCTGACACTTATTGTATGGTCTCTTATCGTGCTAGTGAGCACCCGCCCCTGCTTTTTCATGGAAAGATGTGCATCGTCCTGCCAAGTCTTTTGCATTCGTAGTGAGTGATTTTCGTCACAAGTTCGGTACAAGTCCCTCTAGGAATTCTCCAGGTGTGTGAGTGGAAAAGTTCAATAGATTAGAGTTGCGAGGGAGTGGTATAGTAACAATATTTCAATTGCCAGCTACTTGTTGTTAAGGTAGGGTAGTCAAGCTCCCGCAATTCCTTGCTTTTTTTTTCCCCCTCCCACGAAAGTGATTAGTTTTTCATTGCCGATTCTTGTTAAGGTAGGGTCATCTAGCTCACCCTATCCCTTCCCCCGTCCTTCTTTCCTCCACCCCCCAAAGGTGACATGTGGGGCTCCATCCAAACTGTATCACTAGACTTCACACTCCCAGCCACTACTGAAGTACATGCCCTGCCTTGTAATTCTAGTGGATTTATTGTTAAAAGCTTCACTTTTGACCAATAAAAAACTTAGTCCTGTCAGTCTTTGCTCTAAAGTTGACTGTTTGTTAATAACACCACATCTTTAGGTATTGTACTTATCATGGAGAGTGATTTCTTAAGCAGTGGTAACCTGTCCTATCTTCCAGCTGATGACAGAGAGTCACCTGCAATCAACGAGTAGAACTGATGGAGATGGACTAAACGCCTGAGACTTCCCTTTTTGGAGGATTTAATTACCTGTGCACCTGTATGAATTGCAAGACATAACCCCTTATTATTGCAGTGGTAAAGAACCTGCTTTCCTGTCATCGGGATATAATACTCATGTACTTGTACTACTACTACTACTACTACTACCACTACTACTACCTCCACCTCTGCCTGCATATATAAAGCCCGTTCCTGGCTCCTCTCTCTGTAGTGTGACTTTGTCAATGGTCCAAGTCGGACCGAAACGTCGTCGTAAGCTTCTGTCTTTTATGTGCGGGTTATTTGTGTATCGTTCCAGTCACGGTATTGTGTCTTTTTGTTATTTACTCATGGCTGTACTGTGAAGAACGAACCGGTGGGTTGTAACCAACACCTGCGATCCCCCCCCCATCATCAGCAACGGCTACGATTTCAACAACACACAGTGTCACCAACACCAGACATCCAAGTTTTATATTAGCGTTGAATTCAGTTATCATTTATATTTTTCATTTTTCATTTTCTTTAATGTAGGATTAATATTTTATATTTAAGTGTTTTATATTTTATATTTTCTATATAATAAAGTGTTTATGTTTGTCTGTTATTATTCTTTTTCTATTCATTAATTTTCCTAAGGAGGACCAGCCTTGGTAATACGTCTGAATTGTTACAGGCTGAGTAAGGCCTCACAAGTGGCGACCTTGTCAGGATCAACTCTACTGAATCTAGATTCAACTCCATCCTCGGATATACCATTGGAATTTTAACTGCCGCATACCACAGTCGTACCACCATCTAATGAGTAAAGCATTCTCTATGGAAGGCCTACAGAACAGGTATTTAAAAAGATTTGGTGATTGTTATAGTACTCAATTATAGCAAGTCAAGTCAAGGCAGGAATACTAGTTTATTTTGCCATCTATTTTTTGTGTGAGCTTGAAACACTTGGAGGATTAGACTCTATGGACCCGAGATTTTCCCAGTGACATTTGTTTCATGATGCTCTTTATTATATCAAGGAACTGTCCATAGGACACTCTGATTTGTTTGGTGAGAAGATTTGGATGGTCAAGACCCCATTTCTACTTACTGTTGCTCGGAGCCGGCATAGAACCCTCCGTTTATTTAATACATATTGTTTAATTGAAGTAGGGATCGAGCCCTCTGGTTTAATTACAGTTTGAGCAGAGCAGGAATTGAACCCTCCGTTTTCTTTAATACCCGTTTCATTTCCTGGAGTTTACCTGGAGAGAGTTCCGGGGGTCAACGCCCCCGCGGCCCGGTCTGTGACCAGGCCTCCTGGTGGATCAGAGCCTGATCAACCAGGCTGTTGCTGCTCGCTGCACGCAAACCAAAGTACCAGCCACAGCCCGGCTGGTCAGGAACCGACTTTAGGTGCTTGTCCAGTGCCAGCTTGAAGACTGCAAGGGGTCTGTTGGTAATCTCCCTTATGTCCCTGATAGTTTAAGTTATTCTTGCAAGTATGGAGGAATGCCAGTTTTGGATGAACGCTGGAAGTAAGTTAGGAATAACAGGGAAAAATTTAGAATCTTTCAATAGTGCTAAGATCCAGGAAAGACTTGAAAGAGAGAGAATTGAGACAGAAGAGAGACAGTTAAAAGGGAAAGAGAAGAGAAAAAGGAGAGAGAGAGAATTGACTTTTGGATAGAGAGTTCAGGAATTGATCACAGTTATGAATCTCTTAGAGACTTCATGGTTGCTGACCAGTTCCTGACAGCTCTTCCTCACCAGATACGAACATTCATCAGAGAACGTAACCTGATTAAAGCTGAGGAAGTTGCTGAGGCTGCTGACCTGTAAGCTGAGGCCCACAATTCCTAAAAAGACCTAAAGGGATCGAACCCTAAGGGCAAGGGTTCATCAGACCTTAAGAAATCAAAGCGTCTAGTGGAAAGTAAAATGACTTCTTTTATTCCTGTTTGTCATTTGCGTGGTGTTAAGGGACATAAACGTCCAGATTGTCCTTCTAAGAAGGTCCAAAAAGTTGGAAGATGTTTTAAAGACTGTAATGACCAAGCACCCTTCTGTTCAGGAACAGTTAATGGACTTAATGTATCTACCATTTTACGAGACACTGTATGCACATATATAGTCATTTCTGATAAGCTGTTCCCTAACCTTAAAGAAACTCATTCCTCTGCTATACTTTCAGACTACTTGGGCCGTACGGACACTTTTCCTACCATCCGTTGTTACATTAGGTCTAAATGGTTCACAGGTTGGTCTGAAGCCGTACTAGCTCCCATCACTTCTTGCTCCGTACTAGTAGGTAATGTAAAAGGTGCCATTCTTCCTTCTGAGGTTGACCTTTCATCACCAAAGATGGACATAAGTGTTTCAGATCCTCTTCCTGTAGAGTCAGAGAAGCCCCTCGAAAGTTCAGATGAGACAATGTCTCGTGAGATTCATGTGGGATTAAAAACCAGTGATGCTACTCTCGAAAGCGAGGTAGTAGGATCACCGGTTCACTTATTAGATGAAAGTGAAGATATCACCTCCGATACTATAAATGTCTTGACTAGGGCTCAGACCAAAGCCCAGGCTTCTCCTACTATCCATCCTTTGATTTTCCCTGACTTAAGCCCTTTTGACATATCGAAGGACTCCATTGTCAATTTA
>NW_026508609.1:0-11161 GCF_026875155.1 Cherax quadricarinatus
GAAATTTTCAGGGCGCGCATAACGGGATAAAACACCTCAATTACTGGGAGTGCTTAGGTTCCAAAACCCTGTATTCCCTGAAGCAGGCGAGAGAGATATATGATTATATAAAACCTTTGGAAAATCCTAGAGGGACTAGTACCGAACTTGCTCACGAAAATCACATCACTAACGAAAGCAAAAGACTTGGCAAGACGATGCACAGTCCCCAATGAAAAGCAGGGGTGTCACTAGCACGTTAAAAAGACCATACATAGTGCAGGGGTCCCGAGATGTTAACTCCCTCTAGCATACATAAGGGGATTACCAACAGACCCCTGCAGTCTTCAAGCTGGCACTGACAAGCAACCTAAAGTCGGTTTCTGACAGCCGGCTGTGGATCGTACGTTGGTTTGCGTGCAGCCAGCAGAACACTGGTTGATCAGGCTCTGATCCACAAGGAAGCCTGGTGACAGAACCGCCGGGGGAGTTGACCCCAACTCTCTCAGGTAAAATTCCAGGTCCAGGTAAACTTTAAGCTTGATGAAGCACTAACTTAGCAAGGAAGGTGACTAAGTTTAAGCTTGATGAAGCACTAACTTAAAAGGAAGGTGACTAAGTTTAAGCTTGATGAAGCACTAACTTAAAGGAAGGTGACTAAGTTTAAGCTTGATGAAGCACTAACTTAGCAAGGAAGGTGACTAAGTTTAAGCTTGATGAAGCACTAACTTAGTAAGGAAGGTGACTAAGTTTAAGCTTGATAAAGCACTAACTAAAGACAATCTCACAGTAAAAGGCTGGTATGACTTATATCTACTTAGATTGCTATGTCGAGGACCTTTGCTGGAATTATATATAAACTAATATAACTGGGGAGCTACTCTATGTAGGGACTACTTCTGATAATCTATATCTTCGTGCTTATATCGCCAATTAGCAAAAGTCAAAAACTTACCTGTTCACTGTACATATGTGAGCCCCTTGTAAGACTCAGCTTCCACAGACCATTTCTCCAGAGTCAGAACATTTGCTAGCACGAGTCTGCTCTAGCCTGTACTCTCTTCTACACCTCTTTCATTTTAATGTTCAACTTCTCCCAGTCTGTATCTGAATAATTAAATCACTTAGTAATAAATACCCTGGGACCTTCAGCAGTAATTTACCCTGCGTTATAAGTTTAGAAATTTCCTTGTGGCAGGTTATAAATATTCACGATGATCCCGGGACCTTCCATAGTCTTGACCCAGCGTTATAATGTAAGAAATTACATAGAGTCAAGACTGGAAATTTTCTGTGTTTGCAGTTTGCCATGCCATGCAACTACCTGCACATTTGGCCGCGAGGGACGTACATGATGATTGCCCTTCCAAACCAAGACAGGTCATGGACGGTCACACTCTTCATGCCCTTTGAAATCTTCGACAAACTCACGTCCCCGGAAATCTTGCTGGAGTTTTTCAAGGTAGTTCAAGGTAAAATACAAGGTTAGTTCAAGTTAGTTCAAGCAGCCGGAGTCGTCTTGCCTGATCATTCCCTTCAAGAGGGGTTCCTCATGTCTGGTTCTTGATTCAATGATTTGGAGCTACCTTTCTCTTGGATCAGACCTGGTTACCTCCCGTCCATAACGTGTGTCTTGTGTTTTAGTGCTCCCCCATGAAAATAAAATTATTGGCTGACCATTATAGATTGTCTTTTTAGCGTTTACCTATGATGATGATGATATAAAAAAATAATAATAATAATAATAATAATAAAAAAAAATAGATTTTTCTTGTTTTTCAAAGTTTTTTAAAGAATTACTTGTTTTTTAATCGAGGGTGTTTTTGAAATTTAAAAAAAATTTTTTTTGGGGTGGGGGAAAGGGTTATGAATTTTAGGATTGGGACTCAGTAAACTGATGAGAGACTGACTCCAGACCAGGAGTATAAGTTTAAGGGCAAATTTTGGCCCGGAAAATAAAAATTTTTACCCAACTTGCTGAAGGTTTTGGGAGTGAAAAAAGTTTGCCACGTTTTTCTGTTTACATAAGTTTGCTTCTGTGGTTTTATTTATTTTAAAAAAAAAAATTGGGTTTTTAGGTAAATATCAGTAAGAGTGTCACCCATAAATCACTATCTATCTGAAGTTTTTTAAAGAACAAATTTTTAGCCCTTTTTTGATATTAAATTATCCAATTTGCGTTAAACTTTCAACTTTTTTTTTCCTTTTCCCTTTTTTAACCCTTTAAAAAAGCCCCATCCTATCAGCTTCAGATTTTTTAAAATCGGGAAACCTTGTCTGGGATAAAGGGGGCGGGGACGTGGGAGGTCCCCTGTGACGGTTTTATGAAGGTCCCCTTCAAATTTTTCCCGCATTGGGTTGGATAAACTAAAAGGTTAACCGTGTTCTAAGTGCATCAGGTATTCCCACCTGAGCGCAAATTAAGTGGGGGGAGCGGGCGCTGAGTTCCTTTGTGACCCAGGCCCCTGAGTTCCCCTTGTGAGCGAAAGGGGCGAGTTACTCTTGTGAGCGAGGCGCTGAGTTAAATATTTTGAGCGAGGGCCCTGGGGTTTTCTCCTTTTTGGGCGAGGCCCCCTGAGGGAAATCTTGTTTAGCGAGGCGTGAGTTTTCTCTTGTGACGGGCGCTGAGTTACTCTTGTGAGCGAGGCGCTGAGGTTTTCTTTTGAGCGAGGGGGCTGAGTAAATCTTGTGAGCGAGGCGCGAGTTACCTTGTGAGCGAGGGGGCGAGTTTCTCTTGTGAGCGAGGCGCGGTTACTCTTTTGAGCGGGGGCGCTGAGTTACTCTTGGGGAGCGAGGCGCTGATTAACGGGGAGGGGAGGGGGGTGATTTTCTCTTGGAGCGAGGGGGCTGATTTTTCCCTGTGGCGGGGGCGCTGATTTTTCTAGGGCGAGGCGCTGAGTTTTCTCTTGGAGCGAGGCGCTTTATTACTTTGAAACAGTAAAGGGACTGTACTAAACCCCTTTTAAAAAATCCCTCTTTTTTGAGTTTGAGCCCGTAAAGGCCTGCTGCAGTGGGTTCCCCCCCTTTTTTATGTTCTTAAATTTAAAGAAAAAAAGGCATTAATTTCCATGACTGAAAAAAGTTGGAAAATAACCCGCCCCAAAGGGCCCAAAAAGCCCCAAAATTTCCCCCTCTCCTATTTGGGGGGTTAAAATTTTTGGACTTTCTGAATGGGGTTTTTAAAATTTTTTAAAGGCTGATGTTCTTACAGTAACCCTAAATGGCTAATAAGCTGATTTTTCGAAAGTCGTAAAAAACTGCCACTATACTAACATAATACTAAAAAAATATTGATTTTGAGGATTTTTAAAATGTGGGTCCCCCCTGTTGTAAAAGCCAAATTGTAAACTCCGTTATCTATTGACTTCCACCCCCCTGACGGGAAAGGGACAGGCATCAGACTTTCTGACGTTTTAAAAATGACGAAAAAATGGTCCCCTTTTTTTAAGGGGCAGCAGGATTTTTCCGGTTTTTAAATTTCAAGTGTCTCACTGAAAATTCCCCCCCGAAAGTGGCCCCACTGAAAGTGGGCCCACTAAAAATGGGCCCCCTGGGAAAATGTCTCACTGAAAGTGTCCCACTGAAAGTGTCCCCTGAAATGTCCCACAAAAAATGTCCCAATGAAAAATGTCTCAATGAAAGTTCCCCCTGAAAGTGTCTCACTGAAAATGTCCCACGGAAAATGTCCCACGAAATGTCCCCTGAAAGTTTCCCCACTGAAAAGGGGCCCCATTGAAATGTCCCACCCGAAATTGGGGGGATCCCTGGTACGGGTGAAAAAATTGGACTGTTTCCTTTAAAACAAACCCCTTTTCCATGTTTTACCTATAATTAAAAACAGGGACCTGGGGGTTAGTCGACTGGGGTGGGTCGCCCCCTGGGGACAAAATTTTACCTAATTTGGGCCCAATTTTTCTCTGCATAAAAAGCGGGGTTTTAAAAAAGTAGCAATTTTAAGGGATGTCAGGGTATGGCTGTTTCACCTTGTACATGAAAAAATAAAGATTATTATTTTTAATTAAAATTTATTATTTTATTATTATTATTAATTTTTAAAAATTATTAATTATTTCTATGATTTTTTTCTAATGTTTCCCGGTTTTTTTTTGCAGGAAAAAAAACCCCCGAGCCCTTGCATTATTGGAAAAGAAAAACTTATTCCCTGAAATTTTTTTTAACAAAGCCTTCCCTTTTACAAAACTGATGCAACACTCACCTTGACGGAAATTAAGGGAAGAGCTTTGTTACCAAGAAATCACGAATAAGTTTTTCTTTTCCAATCAATGCAATGGCATCAGGGTAATTTTTCCTGCAAAAAAAAAAACCAGAAACATTAGAAAAAAATCATAGAAATAATAATAATAATAATAATAATAATATAATAATAATAATAATAATAATAATAATAATAATAATAATCTTTATTTCTACATGTACAAGTGTACAGACCATAGCTGACATCACTTACATGCTACTATATAGAAAGCCGCTTGTTATGCAGAGAATAATTGGCAAATTAGGTCAATTTTGTCCCCAGGATGCGACCCACACCAGTCGACTAACACCAGGTACCTGCTTTAATTATAGTGAACATGGACAGCAGGTGTCTTAGGAAACACGTCCTAATATTTTCACCCGTACCAGGGATCGCCAATTTCAGTGGGACACTTCAATGAGACACTTTCAGTGGGACCACTTTCAGTGGGACACTTTCAGTGGGACACTTTCAGTGGGACACTTTCAGTGAGACACTTTCAGTGGGACACTTTCAGTGAGACACTTTCATGGGACACTTTTAGTGGGACACTTTCAGTGAGACACTTTCGTGGACACTTTCAGTGAGACACTTTCAGTGGGACACTTTTAGTGGGACACTTTCAGTGGGACACTTTCAGTGGGGACACTTTCAGTGAGACACTTGCATTGTAAACCGGAACATCCTGCTGTCCCTTAAATAAAGGGACGCAAGTTTTCGTCACTTTTAACGTCAGAAAGTCTGATGCCTGTGCCATTACGTACAGTGGTGTGGAAGTCAATAGATCACGGAGATACATTTAGGCATACTACAGCGGGACGCCACATCTTAAATGCCTCAAAATCAATTATATTTAGTATATATGTTAGTATAGTGGCAGATTTACGACTTTCGTAAACTCAGCTTATTAGCCACTATGTTATCTGTAAGATACATCAGCCATTAAAAATTGAAACCATTCAGAAGAGTCCACAAATAACCCGCACATAGGAGAGAGGAACTTGACGACGTTTGGGTCCTTTGTGCGGGTTATTTATGCACTGTTTCAGTCATGGTATTATGCCTTTTTATTCTTCATTCATAAGAACATAAGAAGGAGGAACACTGCAGCAGGCTACTGGCTCATACTCAGAAGAGGAGATATTTAAAAGTGTTTAGTACAGTACATACTGATACAAGAGTAACTCAGCGCCTCGCTCACAAGAGTAACTCAGCGCCTCGCTCACTAGAGTAACTCAGCGCCTCGCTCACAAGAGTAACTCAGCGCCTCGCTCACAAGAGTAACTCAGCGCCTCGCTCACAAGAGTAACTCAGCGCCTCGCTCACAAGAGTAACTCAGCGCCTCGCTCACAAGAGTAACACAGCGCCTCGCTCACAAGAGTAACTCAGCGCCTCGCTCACAAGAGTAACTCAGCGCCTCGCTCACAAGAGTACTCAGCGCCTCGCTCACAAGAGTAACTCAGCGCCTCGCTCACAAGAGTAACTCAGCGCCTCGCTCACAAGAGTAACTCACGCCTCGCTCACAAGAGTAACTCAGCGCCTCGCTCACAAGAGTAACTCAGCGCCTCGCTCACAAGAGTAACTCAGCGCCTCGCTCACAAGAGTAAACTCAGCGCCTCGCTCACAAGAGTAACTCAGTGCCTCGCTCACAAGAGTAACTCAGCGCCTCGCTCACACACTTCACTTGCGCTCAGGTAGAATACCTGATGCTACTTAGAACACGGTTAACCTTTTAGATTATCCAATCCAATGCAGGAAATTTGAAGTGACCTTCATAACACTGATCACATGGCACCTCCACACGTCACCAGTCCTTATCCCTAGACAATGATTCGATATTGAAAATCTGAAGCTGATAGGATGAGCATTCTCAAGTTACAAACGGAAAGAGGAAAAAAAATGTTGAAAGATAACGCTATGTGGATAACTAATATGCTAAAAAGTCTAGGAATTGTTCATTCAACTTCAGATAGATAGTGATTTTATGGGTGACACTCATACTGATATTTACCTGAAAACAATATTTTTGTTAGATAAATAGACACAGAAGCAACTTATGTGACAGTTTACTGTGGCAACGTTTTCATCTCCAACTTCAGCAAGTTAGGGTAAGAGGTTTACTCCAGCCAAATTGACATTATACTTATACTCCTGGTCTGGAGTCAGTCTCTCATCAGCTTACTGAGTACCACATCCTGAACATCATCAACCCATTGTCCATCCAGAAATGGGTTTATATATCATAACATCTCAGATTAATAACAAGATAATTCATTACAAACTTTGATACACAAGACAATCTATATTATTATTATTATTATTATTATTATTATTATTATTATCATCATCATCATCATCATAGGTAAACGCTAAAAGACAATCTATAATGGTCAGCCAATAGTTATTATTTTCATGGGGGAGCACTAAAACCACAAGACACACGTTATGGGACAGGGAGGTAACCAGGTCTGATCCAAGAGAAAGGTAGCTCCAAATCATTGAATCAGAACAGACATGAGGAACCCCTCTTGAAGGAAATGATCAGGCAAGACGACTCCGGCTGCTTGAACTAACCTTGAACTAACCTTGTATTTACCTTGAACTTACCTTGAAAAACTCAGCAGATTTCCGGGGACGTGAGTTTGTCGAAGATTTCAAAGGGCATGAAGAGTGTGACCGTCCATGACCTGTCTTGGTTTGGAAGGGACAATCATCATGTACGTCCCTCGCGGCCAAATGTGCAGATAGTTGCATGGCATGGCAAACTGCAAACACAGAAAATTTCCAGTCTTGACTCTATGTAATTTCTTACATTATAACGCTGAGTCAAGACTATGGAAGGTCCCGGATCATCGTCAACATTTATAACCTGCCACAAGGAAATTTCTAAACTTATAAACGCAGGGTAAATTACTGCTGAAGGTCCCAGGGTATTTATTACTAGTGATTTAATTATTCAGATACAGACTGGAGAAGTTGAACTTAAGATGAAAGAGGTGTAGAAGAGAGTACAGGCTAGAGCAGACTCGTGCTAGCAAATATACTGACTCTAGGAGAAATGGTCTGTGGAATGCTGAGATCTTACAAGGGGCTCACATATGTACAGTGAACAGGTAAGTTTTTGACTTTGCTAATGGCGATATAAGCACGAAGATACAGATTATCAGAAGTAGTCCCTACATAGAGTAGCTCCCCAGTTATATAGTTTATATATAATTCCAGCAAAGGTCCTCGACATAGCAATCTAAGTATGATATAAGTCATACCAGCCTTTTACTGTGAGATTGTCTTTAGTTAGTGCTTTATCAAGCTTAAACTTAGTCACCTTCCTTGTTAAGTTAGTGCTTTATCAAGCTTAAACTTAGTCATCTTCCTTGTTAAGTTAGTGCTTTATCAAGCTTAAACTTAGTCACCTTCCTTGTTAAGTTAGTGCTTTATCAAGCTTAAACTTAGTCATCTTCCTTGTTAAGTTAGTGCTTTATCAAGCTTAAACTTAGTCACCTCCTTGTTAAGTTAGTGCTTCATCAAGCTTAAACTTAGTCACCTTCCTTGCTAAGTTAGTGCTTCATCAAGCTTAAACTTAGTCAATCTTCCTTGCTAAGTTAGTGCTTCATCAAGCTTAAACTTAGTCATCTTCCTTGTTAAGTTAGTGCTTCATCAAGCTTAAACTTAGTCACCTTCCTTGCTAAGTTAGTGCTTCATCAAGCTTAAACTTAGTCATCTTCCTTGTTAAGTTAGTGCTTCATCAAGCTTAAACTTAGTCATCTTCCTTGCTAAGTTAGTGCTTCATCAAGCTTAAACTTAGTCATCTTCCTTGCTAAGTTAGTGCTTCATCAAGCTTAAACTTAGTCACCTTCCTTGCTAAGTTAGTGCTTCATCAAGCTTAAACTTAGTCACCTTCCTTGCTAAGTTAGTGCTTCATCAAGCTTAAAGTTTACCTGGACCTGGAGTTTACCTGGAGAGAGTTCCGGGGGTCAACGCCCCCGCGGCCCGGTCTGTGACCAGGCTTCCTGGTGGATCAGAGCCTGATCAACCAGGCTGTTACTGCTGGCTGCACGCAAACCAACGTACGAGCCACAGCCCGGCTGGTCAGGAACCGACTTTAGGTGCTTGTCCAGTGCCAGCTTGAAGACTGCCAGGGGTCTGTTGGTAATCCCCCTTATGTATGCTAGGAGGCAGTTGAACAGTCTCGGGCCCCTGACACTTATTGTATGGTCTCTTAACGTGCTAGTGACACGCCTGCTTTTCATTGGGGGGATGTTGCATCGTCTGCCAAGTCTTTTGCTTTCGTAGTGAGTGATTTTCGTGTGCAAGTTCGGTACTAGTCCCTCTAGGATTTTCCAGGTGTATATAATCATATATCTCTCTCGCCTGCGTTCCAGGGAATACAGGTTCAGGAACCTCAAGCGCTCCCAGTAATTGAGGTGTTTTATCTCCGTTATGCGCGCCGTGAAAGTTCTCTGTACATTTTCTAGGTCAGCAATTTCACCTGCCTTGAAAGATGCTGTTAGTGTGCAGCAATATTCCAGCCTAGATAGAACAAGTGACCTGAAGAGTGTCATCATGGGCTTGGCCTCCTAGTTTTGAAGGTTCTCATTATCCATCCTGTCATTTTTCTAGCAGATGCGATTGATACAACAAAATTTTTTTCCCAGTCTGACGAAGCTCTGCCTATTTCTTCCTGGTAGCCGTGAAGCTCTGCCATACGCTTCCTGGTAGCCGTGAAGCTCTGCCATACGCTTCCTGGTAGCCGTGAAGCTCTGCCATACGCTTCCTGGTAGCCGTGAAGCTCTGCCATACGCTTCCTGGTAGCAGTGAAGCTCTGCCATACGCTTCCTGGTAGCCGTGAAGCTCTGCCATACGCTTCCTGGTTAGCCGTGAAGCTTTGCCATACGCTTCCTGGTAGCAGTGAAGCTCTGCCATACGCTTCCTGGTAGCCGTGAAGCTCTGCCATACGATTCCTGGTAGCCGTGAAGCTCTGCCATATGCTTCCTGGTAGCCGTGAAGCTCTGCCATATGCTTCCTGGTAGCCGTGAAGCTCTGCCATTACGCTTCCTGGTAGCCGTGAAGCTCTGCCATACGCTCCCTGGTAGCAGTGAAGCTCTGTCATACGCTCCCTGGTATCAGTGAAGCTCTGTCATACGCTTCCTGGTAGCCGTGAAGCTATGTAATACGCTCCCTGGTAGCAGTGAAGCTCTGTCATACGCTCCCTGGTAGCATTGAAGCTCTGCCATACGCTTCCTGGTAGCAGTGAAGCTCTGCCATACGCTCCCTGGTAGCAGTGAAGCTCTGCCATACGCTCCCTGGTAGCAGTGAAGCTCTGCCATACGCTCCCTGGTAGCAGTGAAGCTCTGTCATACGCTTCCTGGTAGCAGTGAAGCTCTGTCATACGCTCCCTGGTAGCAGTGAAGCTCTGTCATACGCTTCCTGGTAGCAGTGAAGCTCTGTCATACGCTTCCTGGTAGCAGTGAAGCTCTGCCATACGCTCCCTGGTAGCAGTGAAGCTCTGCCATACGCTCCCTGGTAGCAGTGAAGCTCTGTCATACGCTCCCTGGTAGCAGTGAAGCTCTGCCATACGCTCCCTGGTAGCAGTGAAGCTGTCATACGCTCCCTGGTAGCAGTGAAGCTCTGTTATACGCTCCCTTGGTAGCAGTGAAGCTCTGTCATACGCTCTCTGGTAGCAGTGAAGCTGTCATACGCTCCCTGGTGCAGTGAAGCTCTGTCATACGCTCCCTGGTAGCAGTGAAGCTGTCATAAAGCTCCCTGGTAGCAGTGAAGCTCTGTCATACGCTCCCTGGTAGCAGTGAAGCTGTCATACGCTCCCTGGTAGCAGTGAAGCTCTGTCATACGCTCCCTGGTAGCAGTGAAGCTGTCATACGCTCCCTGGTAGCAGTGAAGCTCTGTCATACGTTCCCTGGTAGCAGTGACGCTGTCATACGCTCCCTGGTAGCAGTGAAGCTGTCATACGCTCCTTGTAGCAGTGAAGCTCTGTCATACGCTCCCTGGTAGCAGTGAAGCTGTCATACGCTCCCTGGTAGCAGTGAAGCTGTCATACGCTCCCTGGTAGCAGTGAAGCTGTCATACGCTCCCTTGTAGCAGTGAAGCTCTGTCATACGCTCCCTGGTAGCAGTGAAGCTGTCATACGCTCCCTGGTAGCAGTGAAGCTCTGTCATACGCTCCCTGGTAGCAGTGAAGCTGTCATACGCTCCCTGGTAGCAGTGAAGCTGTCATACGCTCCCTGGTAGCAGTGAAGCTGTCATACATCCCTGGTAGCAGTGAAGCTCTGTCATAAAGCTCCCTGGTAGCAGTGAAGCTGTCATACGCTCCCTGGGGAGCAGTGAAGCTACTGTCATACGTTCCCTGGTAGCAGTGACGCTGTCATACGCTCCCTGGTAGCAGTGAAGCTGTCATACGCTCCCTGGTAGCAGTGAAGCTCTGTCATACGCTCCCTGGTAGCAGTGAAGCTGTCATACGCTCCCTGGTAGCAGTGAAGCTCTGTCATACGTTCCCTGGTAGCAGTGACGCTGTCATACGCTCCCTGGTAGCAGTGAAGCTGTCATACGCTCCCTGGTAGCAGTGAAGCTCTGTCATACGCTCCCTGGTAGCAGTGAAGCTCTGTCATACGCTCCCTGGTAGCAGTAAGCTGTCATACGCTCCCTGGTAGCAGTGAAGCTCTGTCATACGCTCCCTGATAGCAGTGAAGCTCTGTCATACGCTCCCTGGTAGCAGTGAAGCTGTCATACGCTCCCTGGTAGCAGTGAAGCTCTGTCATACGCTCCCTGGTAGCAGTGAAGCTCTGTCATACGCTCCCTGGTAGCAGTGAAGCTCTGTCATACGCTCCTGGTAGCAGTGAAGCTGTCATAGCTCCCTTGTAGCAGTGAAGCTCTGTCATACGCTCCCTGAGCAGTGAAGCTCGTCTACGCCCGG
>NW_026508610.1:0-10028 GCF_026875155.1 Cherax quadricarinatus
GCTGTTTTAAAGACCCTTAGTTGCCTTAAAGCCCTTGACTGTTTTCAAGAGAGACCTGGACAGCCACAAAGTCAGTACCTGTCCAGCAGGGCTGTGGTTCGTACATTAGTTTGCATGCAGCCAGCGATAACAGCCTGGATGATCAGCTACTGATCCACCACGAGGCCTGGTCATGGACCGAGCCATGGGGGCCATTGACCCCTGGAACACCCTTCCAGGTATACTCCAGGCAGGATGAGACTGCAGCTCCAGTACCTGGAATCAAGAATCTGGCAGTTACAGTACCTGGGACCAAGAGCCTGGCAGTTCTAGTACTTGGAATCAAGCACCTGGCAACTCCAGTACCTGGGATCAAGAACAACACAGCATGAGAACTTGGGATAAAGGGCCTTGTAGTGCCAGTATCTGGGACCAGTACCTGGCAGCACCAATACCTGGCAACTCCAGTACCTGATACCACCAGTACCTGGCAGCTCCAGTACCTGACAGCTCCAATACCTGATAGCACCAGTACCTGGCAGCTCCAGTACCTGACCACTCTAGTACCTGGCAGCTCCAGTACCTGACCACTCTAGTACCTGATAGCACCAGTACTTGGAAACAAGAACCTGATAGCTCCAATACCTGAGATCGAGAGCCTGGCAACTCGAGAATCTGGGATCAAGAACATGGCAGCATCAGAACCTGATATCAAGAACTTGGCAACTCCAGAACCTGGGATCAAGAGCCTGGAAGCCCCAGAACTTGGGATCAAGAGTTTGGCAGCTCCAGAACATGGGATCAAGAACCTGGTAGCTAAAGAACCTGGGATCAAGAACCTGGTAGCTAAAGAACCTGGGATCAAGAACCAGGCAGCACCAGTACCTGGAATCAAGAACCTGGTTGCTCGAGAACCAGGGATCAAAAACCTGGTAGCTCCAGAGCCTGGGATCAAAAACCTGGTAGCTCCAGAGCCTGGGATCAAGAGCCTGGTAGCTCCAGAACCTTGGATCAAGAACCTGGTAGCTCCAGAACCTGGGATCAAGAGCCTGGTTGCTCCAGAACCTGGGATCAAGAGCCTGGTAGCTCCAGAACCTGAGATCAAGAGCCTGGCAGCACCAGTACCTGGGATCAAGAGCCTGGCAGCACCAGTACCTGGGATCAAGAGCCTGGCAGCACCAGTACCTGGGACCAAAACCTGGCAGCTCCAGATACCTGGGATCAAGAGCCTGGCAGCTGCAGAACCTGGAACCATCAGTACCTGAGATCAAGAACCTGGCAGCACCAGAACTTGGGATCAAGAGCCTGGCAGCACCAGTACCTGGGATCAAAACCTGGCAGCTCCAGTACCTGGGATCAAGAAACTGGAAGCCCAGTACCTGGGATCAAGACCTGGCAGCTCCAGTACCTGGGATCAAGAACCTGGCAGCTCCAGTACTATATACAAAGAAACCTGGCAGCTCCAGAACCTGGAATCAAGAACTGGCAGCTACAGTACAAGGATCAAGAACCTGGCAGCTCAATTAAGCTATAGCAAGTATCTGGCAGCTCCAGTACCTGAGATCAAGACCTGGCACTCCAGTACTATATCAAGAAGCCTAGCAGCTCCAGTACCTGGATGAAGACTGGGCACTCCAGTACCTGGGATCAGAACTGGCAGCTCCAGTAGCTAATCAAGAACCTGGCAGCTCCGTACCTGGGATAAGAACCTGGCAGCTCCAGTACCTGGATCAAGAGCCTGGCAGCTCCAGTACCTGGGATCAAGAGCCTGGCACTCCCAGTACCTGGGATCAAGAGCCTGGCAGCTCTCCAGTACCTGGGATCAAGAGCCTGGCAGCTCCATGTACCTGGGATCAAGAGCCTGGCAGCTCCATACTGGGATCAAGAGCCTGCAGCTCCAGTACCTGGGATCAAGAGCCTGGCAGCTCCAGTACCTGGGATCAAGAGCCTGGCAGCTCCAGTACCTGGATCAAGAGCCTGGCAGCACCAGTACCTGGATCAAGAGCCTGGCAGCACCAGTACCTGGGATCAAGAGCCTGGCAGCCAGTACCTGGGATCAAGAGCCTGGCACACCAGTACATGGGATCAAGAGCCTGGCAGTCACAGTACCTGGGATCAAGAGCCTGGCAGCACCAGTACCTGGGATCAAGCCTGGCAGCACCAGTACCTGGGATCAAGAGCCTGGCAGCACCAGTACCTGGGATCAAGAGCCTGGCAGCACCAGTAACCTGGGATCAAGAGCCTGGCAGCACCAGTACATGGGATCAAGAGCCTGGCAGCACCAGTACATGGGATCAAGAGCCGGCAGCACCAGTACATGGGATCAAGCACCTGGCAGCACCAGTACCTGGGATCAAGAGCCTGGCAGCACCAGTACCTGGGATCAAGAGCCTGGCAGCACCAGTACCTGGGATCAAGAGCCTGGCAGGTCACCAGTACCTGGGATCAAGAGTCTGACAGCTCCAGTACCTGGGATCAAGAGCCTGGCAGCTCCAGAACCTGGGATCAAGAGCCTGGCAGCTCCAGTACCTGGGATCAAGAGCCTGGCAGCACCAGTACCTGGGATCAAGAGCCTGGCACCTCCAGTACCTGGGATCAAGAGCCTGGCAGCACCAGTACCTGGGATCAAGAGCCTGGCACCTCCAGAACCTGGGATAAAGAGCCTGGCACCTCCAGTACCTGGGATCAAGAGCATGGCAGCACCAGAACCTGGGATCAAGAGCCTGGTAGCTCCAGTACCTGCGAACGAGCCTGTCAACTCCAGAACCTGGGATCAAGAGCCTGGCACCTCCAGAAATTGAGATCAAGAACCTGGCAGCTCAAGAACCTGGCAGCTTCAGAACCTGGGATCAAGAGTGTAGCAGCTCCAGAACCTGGGATCAAGAGCCTGGTAGCTCCAGAACCTGGGATCAAGAGCCTGGTAGCTCCAGAACCTGGAATCAAGAACCTGGTAGCTCCAGAACCAGGGATCAAGAGCCTGGCAGCACCAGTACCTGGGATCAAGAGCCTGGCACCTCCAGAAATTGAGATCAAGAACCTGGCACCTCCAGAACCTGGGAACAAGAGCGTGGCAGCACCAGTACCTGGGATCAAGAGCGTGGCAGCACCAGTACCTGGGATCAAGAGCCTGGCAGCACCAGTACCTGGGATCAAGAGCCTGGTAGCTCCAGTACCTGGGATCGAGCCTGTCAACTCCAGAACCTGGGATCAAGAGCCTAGCACCTCTAGAAATTGAGATCAAGAACCTGGCACCTCCAGAACCTGGGATCAAGAGCCTGGCAGCTCCAGTACGATATCAAGAGCCTGGCAGTACCAGTACATGGGATCAAGAGCCTGGCAGCACCAGTACCTGGGATCAACAGCCTGGCAGCACCAGTACCTGGGATCAAGAGCCTGGTAGCTCCAGTACCTGGGAATGAGCCTGTCAACTCCAGAACCTGGGATCAAGAGCCTGGCACCTCCAGAAACTGAGACCAAGAACCTGGCAGCTTCAGAACCTGGGATCAAGAGCGTGGCAGCTCCAGAACCTGGGATCAAGAGCCTGGTAGCTCCAGAACCTGGGATCAAGAGCCTGGTAGATCCAGAACCAGGGATCAAAAACCTGGTAGCTCCAGAGCCTGGGATCAAAAACCTGGTAGCTCCAGAGCCTGGGATCAAGAGCCTGGTAGCTCCAGAACCTTGGATCAAGAACCTGGTAGCTCCAGAACCTGGGATCAAGAGCCTGGTTGCTCCAGAACCTGGGATCAAGAGCCTGGTAGCTCCAGAACCTGAGATCAAGAGCCTGGCAGCACCAGTACCTGGATCAAGAGCCTGCACACCATAACCTGGGATCAAGAGCCTGGCAGCTCCAGACCTGGGATCAAGAGCCTGGCAGCTACTAGAACTGGATCAAGAGCCTGGCAGCACCAGTACCTGGGATCAAGAGCCTGGTAGCTCAAGAACCTGGGATCAAGAGCCTGGCAGCTCCAGACCTGGATCAGGCCTGCAGCACTCAGTACCTTGGGATCAAGAGCCTGGCAGCTTCCGAAACCTGGGATCAAAAGCCTGGCAGCACCAGTACCTGGATCAGAGCCTGGCAGCTCCAAACCTTGGATCAAGAGCATGGCAGCACCAGTACCTGGGATCAAGAGCCTGATAGTCCAGAACCTGGGATCAAGAGCCTTGCAGCTCCATACCTGGGATCAAGAGCTGGCACCCCATACCTGGGATCTAAGAGCCTGGTAGCTCCAGAACCTGGCTCAAGAAGCCTGGCAGCACCATACCTGGGATCAAGAGCCTGGCAGCACCAGTACCTGGGATCAAGAGCCTGGAGCACCAGTACCTGGATCAAGAGCCTGGCAACTCCAGTACCTGGGATCAAGAGCCTGGGCAGCACCAGTACCTGGGATCAAGAGCCTGGCACTCCAGTACCGGGATCAAGAGTCGGCAGCTCCAGTACCTGGGATCAAGAGCCTGGCAGCTCCAGTACCTGGGATCAAAGCCTGGCAGCTCAAGTACCTGGGATCAAGAGCCTGGCACCACCAGTACCTGGGAATCTAAGAGCCTGGCAGCTCCAGTACCTGGGATCAAGAGCCTGGCAGCTCAAGTACCTGGATCAAGAGTCTGGCAGCTCCAGTAACCTGGGATCAAGAGCCTGGCAGCTCCAGTACCTGGATCAAGAGCCTGGCAGCTCCAGACCTGGGATCAAGAGCCTGGTCAACTCCAGTACCTGGGATCAAGAGCCTGGCAGCTCCAGTACCTGGATCAAGAGCCTGGCAGCTCCAGACCTGGTATCAAGAGCCTGGCAGCTCCAGTACCTGGGATCAAGAGCCTGGCAGCTCCAGTACCTGGGATCAAGAGCCTGGCAGCTCCAGTACCTGGGATCAAGAGCCTGGCAGCTCCAGTAACCTGGGATCAAGAGCCTGGCAGCTCCAGTACCTGGGATCAAGAGCCTGGCAGCTCCAGTACCTGGGATCAAGAGCCTGGCAGCTCCAGTACCTGGGATCAAGAGCCTGGCAGCTCCAGTACCTGGGATCAAGAGCCTGGCAGCTCCAGTACCTGGGATCAAGAGCCTGGCAGCTCCAGTACCTGGGATCAAGAGCCTGGCAGCTCCAGTACCTGGGATCAAGACCTGGCAGCACCAGTACCGGGATCAAGAGCCTGGCAGCACCAGTACCTGGGATCAAGAGCCTGGCAGCACCAGTACATGGGATCAAGAGCCTGGCAGCACCAGTACATGGGATCAAGAGCCTGGCAGCACCAGTACATGGGATCAAGAGCCTGGCAGCACCAGTACCTGGGATCAAGAGCCTGGCAGCTCCAGTACCTGGGATCAAGAGCCTGGCAGCACCAGTACCTGGGATCAAGAGCCTGGCAGCACCAGTACCTGGGATCAAGAGCCTGGCAGGTCCAGTACCTGGGATCAAGAGCCTGGCAGCACCAGTACCTGGGATCAAGAGCCTGGCAGCACCAGTACCTGGGATCAAGAGCCTGGCAGCACCAGTACCTGGGATAAAGAGCCGGGCCCAGCACCAGTACCTGGGATCAAGAGCCTGGCAGCACCAGTACATGGGATCAAGAGCCTGGCAGCACCAGTACATGGGATCAAGAGCCTGGCAGCACCAGTACATGGGATCAAGCACCTGGCAGCACCAGTACCTGGGATCAAGAGCCTGGCAGCACCAGTACCTGGGATCAAGAGCCTGGCAGCACCAGTACCTGGGATCAAGAGCCTGGCAGGTCCAGTACCTGGGATCAAGAGCCTGGCAGCTCCAGTACCTGGGATCAAGAGCCTGGCAGCACCAGTACCTGGGATCAAGAGCCTGGCAGGTCCAGTACCTGGGATCAAGAGTCTGACAGCTCCAGTACCTGGGATCAAGAGCCTGGCAGCTCCAGTACCTGGGATCAAGAGCCTGGCAGCTCCAGTACCTGGGATCAAGAGCCTGGCAGCACCAGTACCTGGGATCAAGAGCCTGGCAGCTCCAGTACCTGGGATCAAGAGCCTGGCAGCTCCAGAACCTGGGATCAAGAGCCTGGCAGCACCAGTACCTGGGATCAAGAGCCTGGCAGCACCAGTACCTGGGATCAAGAACCTGGCAACACCAGTACCTGGGATCAAGAGCCTGGCAGCACCAGTACCTGGGATCAAGAGCCTGGCAGCACCAGTACCTGGGATCAAGAGCCTGGCAGCACCAGTACATGGGATCAAGAGCCTGGCAGCACCAGTACCTGGGATCAAGAGCCTGGCAGCACCAGTACCTGGGATCAAGAGCCTGGCAGCACCAGTACCTGGGATCAAGAGCCTGGCAGCACCAGTACCTGGGATCAAGAGCCTGGCAGGTCCAGTACCTGGGATCAAGAGCCTGGCAGCTCCAGTACCTGGGGATCAAGAGCCTGGCAGCACCATACCTGGGATCAAGAGCCTGGCAGGTCCAGTACCTGGGATCAAGAGTCTGACAGCACCAGTACATGGGATCAAGAGCCTGGCAGCTCCAGAACCTGGCATCAAGAGCCTGGCAGCTCCAGTACCTGGGATCAAGAGCCTGGCAGCTCCAGTACCTGGGATCAAGAGCCTGGCAGCACCAGTACCTGGGATCAAGAGCCTGGCAGCTCCAGTACCTGGGATCAAGAGCCTGGCAGGTCCAGTACCTGGGATCAAGAGTCTGACAGCTCCAGTACCTGGGATCAAGAGCCTGGCAGCTCCAGAACCTGGCATCAAGAGCCTGGCAAGCTCCAGTACCTGGGAATCAAGAGCCTGGCAGCACCATACCTGGGATCAAGAGCCTGGCAGCACCAGTACCTGGATCAAGAGCCTGGCAGCACCAGTTACCTGGGATCAAGAGCCTGGCAGCACCAGTACCTGGGATCAAGAGCCTGGCAGCTCCAGTACCTGGGATCAAGAGCCTGGCAGCTCCAGTACCTGGGATCAAGAGCCTGGCAGCTCCAGTACCTGGGATCAAGAGCCTGGCAGCACCAGTACCTGGGATCAAGAGCCTGGCAGCACCAGTACCTGGGATCAAGAGCCTGGCAGCACCAGTACCTGGGATCAAGAGCCTGGCAGCTCCAGTACCTGGATCAAGAGCCTGGCAGCACCAGTACCTGGGATCAAGAGCCTGGCAGCACCAGTACCTGGGATCAAGAGCCTGGCAGCTCCAGTACCTGGGATCAAGAGCCTGGCAGCACCAGTAACCTGGGATCAAGAGCCTGGCAGCTCCAGTACCTGGGATCAAGAGCCTGGCAGCTCCAGTACCTGGGATCAAGAGCCTGGCAGCACCAGTACCTGGGATCAAGAGCCTGGCAGCTCCAGTACCTGGGATCAAGAGCCTGGCAGGTCCAGTACCTGGGATCAAGAGTCTGACAGCTCCAGTACCTGGGATCAAGAGCCTGGCAGCTCCAGAACCTGGCATCAAGAGCCTGGCAGCTCCAGTACCTGGGATCAAGAGCCTGGCAGCACCAGTACCTGGGATCAAGAGCCTGGCAGCACCAGTACCTGGGATCAAGAGCCTGGCAGCACCATTTACCTGGGATCAAGAGCCTGGCAGCACCAGTACCTGGGATCAAGAGCCTGGCAGCTCCAGTACCTGGGATCAAGAGCCTGGCAGCTCCAGTACCTGGGATCAAGAGCCTGGCAGCTCCAGTACCTGGGATCAAGAGCCTGGCAGCACCAGTACCTGGGATCAAGAGCCTGGCAGCTCCAGTACCTGGGATCAAGAGCCTGGCAGCTCCAGTACCTGGGATCAAGAGCCTGGCAGCTCCAGTACCTGGGATCAAGAGCCTGGCAGCTCCAGAAACCTGGGTCAAGAGCCTGGCAGCACCAGTACCTGGGATCAAGAGCCTGGCAGCTCCAGTACCTGGGATCAAGAGCCTGGCAGCTCCAGTACCTGGGATCAAGAGCCTGGCAGCTCCAGTACCTGGGATCAAGAGTCTGGCAGCACCAGTACCTGGGATCAAGAGCCTGGCAGCACCAGTACCTGGGATCAAGAGCCTGGCAGCACCAGTACCTGGGATCAAGAGCCTGGCAGCACCAGTACATGGGATCAAGAGCCTGGCAGCACCAGTACCTGGGATCAAGAGCCTGGCAGCACCAGTACCTGGGATCAAGAGCCTGGCAGCTCCAGTACCTGGGATCAAGAGCCTGGCAGCTGCGTCAACAGGTGTTGCCACATTTAACTGTTAATAAAACATTTAGTCATGTCATGATGACATAATTTATTATAGATGATTATAACTTAATAATTATGATATATGTAGCTGGAAATGATGATTATTAATTATTATATAAGTTGTAATGACTATATAGAGCATCGTGCGGGTTTATCTCATTACTGGTAATTGAGAGCATTAAGTGGTAGAGGACTTATATAGACAGTGACGCGTTATTACCGTTGGTGGTCGCTGTAGTAAGGTCTTAACGGTGAACACTGTTGTCATGCTGTTAACAGGAGTGATAAACAGAGGTAAACAGAGGAGCTGGAGCCGGCACGTCCTCCTCCCTCCACGTCCAGAGTCGCACTGCGGATCACACCTCGGTACTTGCCAGATATTCTTACAAAAAATTCTTTCAAAATTATAATTATTAATAAAAGACGCCAAGAAAGTCCGCAAATATACTTTTTTGAAATATAAGTAATTTACATTGACAATTAAAATATTTCTTTGACAGATTTTTACGCGAAAACTACGTAAAAGTTGATACAATTGTTACAAATAGTGAAATAATGGCAACATAAGTAATTATTAAATTCTCAGTCAATTTTTTTTTTCAGAAATTTAAAATTATTCATAACTCATAACAAAAAAGGCAGAAAATTATATACTGTTGATATAGAATTCATTTATGTTTATAATACAATTATTTGTTACCAAAATATATTGGAAAAAATGATTCAATAATCGATAAAATTTCTCAAAAAAGTGAAACATTAGCAATAATTATCCTCTGTAATTGCCAGATATTTTCCTATTACTTTTTAAATTACAAAAAAATAAAAATAAAAGACACTATGCAAAGGCAGCAATATATTTCTTTTAACTAAAATACATTTATGTTTAGAGTAAAAACGCTTACTGTAAAAAAATCATGCGATAATAAATATAATTAGCTAAAAATATTACTTAAAAATGATAAACCGGCAACAAATTCGCCATTTGTTGACTTTGTTCGAAGTTTTAACTTTTGGCTTAACTAATTATTAAGAAACATCAAAATAATAAATTAAAAAATAATATAATATGCAAACAGCAATAAATCAACAATTTTAATGAAAATAATAAAAGCAGCTATATATATATTACCAAATTATAGATATAAATGTAATATATGAGAGTAGATGTGCAGAGACATGTTCGAATACAACACCATCCTAAGATAAGATAAGATTTCGTTCGGATTTTTAACCCCGGAGGGTTAGCCACCCAGGATAACCCAAGAAAGTCAGTGCGTCATCGAGGACTGTCTAACTTATTTCCATTGGGGTCCTTAATCTTGTCCCCCAGGATGCGACCCACACCAGTCGACTAACACCCAGGTACCTATTTGCTGCTAGTGAACAGGACAACAGGTGTAAGGAAACGTGTCGAAATGTTTCCACCCGTCGGGAATCGAACCCGGGCCCTCCGTGTGTGAAGCGGGAGCTTTAACCACCAGGCCACCGGGCCACTATTATATACATTATTTAAAGTAATTCCTTTTAAATATAAACAATGTATATACAATGTATATCATAACTAAGCGCTAAACCCATAAGTCATACAACAATGTATATACAATGTAATATATATATATATATATATATATATTTTATATATATATATATATATATATATATTTTACAAATATATTTTTGGGGTCCACCTCTGGTGTAAACTCTGGGACCCACAGCCTCGGACAAGTGGATAAAAAAGGCTTCAAGGAAAAATATTTGGATTTCTTCCTGAAGCCATTTAAATATTCCACTTCCCCTACCACCCCATCTTTTGAAATATATTTTTTTTACCAATAGGAATATTTTATTATATAATATGGTACAGATGATTTAAGATACTTGTTGAATAAAGGGGGCATATACGTA
>NW_026508611.1:0-13931 GCF_026875155.1 Cherax quadricarinatus
TGACAAATTTATCTCTTGTGATGTCTCTTTAAATTTACCACCCAAACCTGGTTAATAAGAGACAAATTTATCTCTTGTGATGTCTCTTTGAAACCCCCCAAAACCCTTTGGTTTAAAATAAAGAGACAAATTTATCTCTTGTGATGTCTCTTTGAATCACCCAAACCCTGGTTAATAAAGAGACAATTTATCTCTTGTGATGTCTCTTTGAATACCACCAAACCGGGTTTAAATAAAGAGACAAATTTTATCTCTTGTGATGTCTCTTTGAATACCACCCAAACCTGGTTAATAAAGAGACAAATTTATCTCTTGTGGGGTCTCTTTGAATACCACCCAAACCTGGTTAATAAAGAGACAAATTTATCTCTTGTGATGTCTCTTTGAATACCACCCAAACCTGGTTAATAAAGAGACAAATTTATCTCTTGTGATGTCTCTTTGAATACCCCCCAAAACCCTGGTTAATAAAGAGACAAATTTATCTCTTGTGATGTCTCTTTGAATACCACCAAACCTGGTTTAAATAAAGAGAAAAATTTATCTCTTGTGATGTCTCTTTGAATACCCCCCAAAACCCTGGTTAATAAAGAGACAAATTTATCTTTGTGATGTCTCTTTGAATACCACCCAAACTGGTTAATAAAAAGACAAATTTATCTCTTGTGATGTCTCTTTGAAATACCACCCAAACCTGGTTAATAAAGAGACAAATTTATCTCTTGTGATGTCTCTTTGAATACCACCCAAACCTGGTTATAAAGAGACAAATTTATCTCTTGTGATGTTTTCTTTGAATACCACCCAAACCTGGTAATAAAGAGACAAATTTATCTCTTGTGATGTCTCTTTGAATACCACCCAAACCTGGTTAATAAAGAGACAAATTTATCTCTTGTGATTCTCTTTGAAAAACCACCCAAACCTGGTTAATAAAGAGACAAAATTTATCTCTTGTTGAGGGTCTCTTTGAATACCACCCAAACCTGGTTAATAAAGAGACAAATTTATCTCTTGTGATGTCTCTTTGAATACCACCCCAAACCTGGTTAAAAAAAGAGACAAATTATCTCTTGTGATGTCTCTTTTGAATACCACCCAAACCGGGTTTAAATTTAAAGAAAACAAATTTATCTCTTGTGATGTCTCTTTGAATACCACCCAAACCTGGTAAATAAAGAGACAAATTTATCTCTTGTGATGTCTCTTTGAATACCACCCAAACCTGGTTAATAAAGAGACAAATTTATCTCTTGTGATGTCTCTTTGAATACCACCCAAACCTGGTTAATAAAGAGACAAATTTATCTCTTGTGATGTCTTTTTGAATACCCAAACCTGGTTAATAAAGGACAAATTTATCCTTGTGATGTCTCTTTGAATAACCACCCAAACCTGGTTAATAAAGAGACAAATATCTCTTGTGATGTCTCTTTGAATACCACCCAAACTGGTTAATAAAGAGACAAAATTATCTCTTGTGATGTCTCTTTGAATACCACCCAAACCTGGTTAATAAAGAGACAAATTTATCTCTTGTGATGTCTTTTTGAATACCCCAAACCTGGTTAATAAAGAGACAAATTATCTCTTGTGATGTCTCTTTGAATACACCCAAACCTGGTTAATAAAGAGACAAATTTATCTCTTGTGATGTCTCTTTAAATACCACCCAAACCTGTGTTAAAAAGAGACAAATTTATCTCTTGTGATGTCTCTTTGAATACCACCCAAAACCTGGTTAATAAAGAGACAAATTTATCTCTTGTGATGTCTCTTTGAATACCACCCAAACTGGTTAATAAAGAGACAAATTTATCTCTGTGATGTCTCTTTGAATACCACCCAAACCTGGTTAATAAAGAGACAAATTTATCTCTTGTGATGTCTCTTTGAATACCACCCAAACCTGGTTAATAAAGAGACAAATTTATCTCTTGTCATGTCTCTTTGAATACCACCCAAACCTGGTTAATATAAGAGACAAATTTATCTCTTGTGATGTCTCTTTGTATACCACCCAAACTGGTTAATAAAGAGACAAATTTATCTCTTGTGATGTCTCTTTGAATACCACCCAAACCTGGTTAATAAAGAGACAAATTTATCTCTTGTGATGTCTCTTTGAATACCACCCAAACCTGGTTAATAAAGAGACAAATTTATCTCTTGTCATGTCTCTTTGAATACCACCCAAACCTGGTTAATAAAGAGACAAATTTATCTCTTGTCATGTCTCTTTGAATACCACCCAAACTGGTTAATAAAGAGACAAATTTATCTCTTGTGATGTCTCTTTGAATACCACCCAAAACCTGGTTAATAAAGAGACAAATTTATCTCTTGTGATGTCTCTTTGAATACCACCCAAACCTGGTTAATAAAGAGACAAATTTATCTCTTGTGATGTCTCTTTGAATACCACCCAAACCTGGTTAATAAAGAGACAAATTTATCTCTTGTGATGTCTCTTTGATACCACCCAAACCTGGTTAATAAAGAGACAAATTTATCTCTTGTGATGTCTCTTTGAATACCACCCAAACCTGGTTAATAAAGAGACAAATTTATCTCTTGTGATGTCTCTTTGAATACCACCCAAACCTGGTTAATAAAGAGACAAATTTATCTCTTGTGATGTCTCTTTGAATACCACCCAAACCTGGTTAATAAAGAGACAAATTCGTTATGATATAAATGGTTTAGAAAACCAAAGTTAAATAAGGAGACAGTTTGCAAAATTTGGAAATCTTTATTGAGGAAACGTTTGTCAACCTGTGACTTCTTCTGTCCAGTGCAGAGAAGATGTGTGGGAGATGAGGAAGAGTTTGAGGTAATCAGTCCCTCAGCCTGGGCTGAACATATTATTTCCAGGCTGAGGGACTGATTACTACAAACTCCTCAACTTCCACAGTTCTTCTCTGTGTTGGACTGAAGAAGCCGCTGGCTGGTGAAACATTTCCTCAGTAAAGATTACCAAATGTTGAACAAGTGTCTCATTCTTCAAATCTGTTATAATGTGATTTTTTATTTACAATTTCGCCCTAACAGTGGACGTCATCAAGACAAACTGATCTGTGACGAGATAAAACTCCTGTGTAGACTTTATCATGTTCCATTAAATCTCTGTTTTATACCATTACTTTTTAGCAGCACAAAGTTAGCAGTCTAGGCGCAGTTTATGCTGCCTCAATTTCGCTACTTTGAGTTCTATTTTAAGCCAATTATATTGCTCCATTTGACCAAATTCTTAGCTATTTTGCTAATATGTCTTCAATTCTATTGACCGAACACGATAAACTACCGATAAGATCCCAAGTTCGCTTGCCTAACCTTCGGGCACGACCTACTTCCACATTGAACAAATGTGACACCACCTACGACTGCTTCACCTCTCCTGCCTACGGTTTATAAGCTGCTTCTCCGCTCATATGCCGTATTCTATTCAAGATTGATGGACTGACCACATCGACTCAAGGTTGAGGGACTGATTACCTCATTCTCCTCCTGTTCTTCAAGTTTCTTCTATGTATGGACTGATGAAGCCACTGTGCGGCGAAACGTTTCCTCAATAAAGATACCCAAGAGTTGCACATGTGTCTAATTTAACAACATGTCGGTTCTTTGAACCATTCATCTACTATCTCACTATTGTATATTTATTTAATCACTACAGTTACCTAACTTTAATATCAGTGTGTTCCATAACCTGTGTCAATATAGTGTAAGAATTAGTATTAGTCTGCCAGAAATGCCTAGGCATGCTAGTGGCCTTCTTTATAATTAATATTTTATATGTAAACCACACATTGTAATCTTTAAGGAGAAATAAACATTTCAATTTCAATTTAAAAAAATAAAAAAGAAACCATTATAAATATAGAGTCCAAAATCAATAATATAGACATTCCAGACGCTAAAACAACATTAAATTTGTTGTGTACGAATGGTATATAAAACCGACAAGATGAGAGTAAGACACATGTGCAACATCTGGGTATCTTTATTGTAGACGTTTCGCCATCCAGTGGCTTTATCAATACAAATTCCAGGACATAACTTGAAGACAGTAGAACTATGTACAGAAGATGAGGTAATCAGTCCCTCAACCTAGGAGTAGGTGCGAACAGCACCATAGTCGTGGAGATTCTGAAGCAGAAGAAAGAATCCTGGCGCTTATATAGTAACGTCAGGTGAAGCAGACGAGGGCAAATTCACTGGTGGGCGGGATTCCCCAGTGGAAGTAGGTCCTTCCCAAAGAGATCGTCTTCACATCTCTTCTGTTCCTGCCTACTTTCTGTATTCGACTGAAGAAGCCTACTGTGTAGGCGAAACGTTTCGGAAAAAAGTTGTCTAACTGTTGCATATGTGTCTTACCTAACAACCTGTCGGTATTATATACCATTTTGATGTTCATCTTGTCAGACACTGCAACACGTGGCATCTTGGTACAGAAAACACCTTGAACAAGCTTTTCAAGTGAGAAGGGTTGGATCTGAGAGGGACATGACCTCTCAGTTGCCTCTCACTACTACTATTACTACTACTACTACTACTACTACCCTGCACCTCTCCTTCCGACAGTATTTAAGTCTCCGCACTGTCGCTTGATCTTCAGATAGTTCCTGACTATGGAACTGAACTTCTCCAGGCCGAGGGACTGACAACCTCAAATTCTACGACTTTAAGGGTGATGGACTGATTACATCGTCTTCACATCTCTTCTGTTCCTGCCTACTTTCTGTATTCGACTGAAGAAGCCTACTGTGTAGGCGAAACGTTTCGGAAAAAAGTTGTCTAACTGTTGCATATGTGTCTTACCTAACAACCTGTCGGTATTATATACCATTTTGATGTTCATACCCTAGAGTTGCACATGTGTCTAATTTATCAACATGTTGGTTCTCTCTTGGAGAGATATCCTCAAGACCTTGTTAATATCCCCTTTATTAATACCTATCTTCCACTTATACACTTGGATCCGGTCTCCCCTCATTCTTCGTCTAACAAGTGTCAATTGGGGTTTTTTTTTTTTTCTAACAACGGGGGATTATTAATTTTTTTTTTCCCCAAAATGCTTTCATTTTTTTAAACTGGGGGAAAATAAAATTTTAAGTTTTAAAAAATTTTTATAAACCTTCTTAATTTTCCTTGGATTTCATCCAAATTTTACAACGGGGCTTCTTTAAAAATTTTAAAACATCAATTTGAAAATGATTGGGGGGGGGCATAATTTAAAGCTATTATTTAAAAAATCAAACTTCCTTTTATGATTCCTCCAAAGTTTTAATCCCAACGCCCTTTTAATTTTCAAAATGTTGGGAATTTTTCCCCAATCAACCTCAAAAGATTTTTGCTTTACCTCACATCATGTTTTTGCTCCCTCAAAACAAGAGCTTTTACAATTTTCAAAAAATGTTTTCTACCTCCATATGTTTCTACCCAACACTGTTTATAATATCCTTTTGATTTCATACCTAAGTTGCATTTTGCTTTTATCAACATTTGTTTTCTTAAAACTCTGCTTTTTAATACCCCTTTTAACATCTCTTTCATACCTCCCTCATCTTTTTTCTCAACTATGCATTATGATTTTAACAGTCAGCTTATGATCCTTAAACATAGCTTTAGAAAACTAATTTAATTTTTTCCTACAGTTTTTATTTGCTATCAACTCAGCTTTTTCCCCAACGTCTTTTTGCATATTTAACAGTCATGCTTATGCATACCTCAACAGTCATGCTTATCTACTCAACAGTCATGCATTTTGATACCCAACAGTCATATTATGAAACCCTCAACAGTCTGCTTTTCATACCTACAGTCATGTTTATACCTCAACGTCATGCTTATCATCCTCAACAGCATGCTTTATGCAAAAACCTCAACAGTCAGCTTTATCATCCTAAAAAGTCATGCTTTATGCTACCTAAACAGTCATGCTTATCATACCTAAAACAGTTAGCTTTCATACCTCAACAGTCATGCATTATGCATCCCTCAACGTCATGCTTTATCATACCTAAAAAGTCATGCTTTATCATACTCAACAGTAGCTTTTCTTACCTAACGTCATGCTTATCATCCCTCAACAGTATGCTTTATCTACTCAACACAGCTTTACATACCTAAAACAGTTGCTTTTCCATCCTCAACAGTAGCTTTTCTACCTCAAAGCATGTTCATCCCTAAAACGTCATGCTTTATCATACCTAAACAGTCAGTTTTATCATACCTCAACAGTCATGTTTTATCATCCCTCAACGATGCTTTGCTACCTCAACGTCATGCATTTGCATACCTAAACGTCATGCTTTATGATACCTAAAAAGTCTGCTTATCATCCCTAAAAAGTTTTGCTTAATACCTCAACAGTCTGATTAGCATACCTCAACAGTCGCATTTGCTCCCTCAAAATCTTTTTTTAAAACAGTCTTTTTTTAAATTTACCTCAACAGTCATGCATTATGTACCTCAACGTCAGCTTATGCATCCTCAAAGTCATGCTTTATATACCTCAACAGTCATGCTTTATCATCCCTCAACAGTATGTTTTACATACCAAAGTCCTTATCATCCTCAACAGTCATGCTTATCTCCCTAAACAGTTTGCTTTATAATACCTCAACATATGCTTTATCTCCCTCAACAGCATGCTTTAAAATCCCTTAAACAGTTGCTTTATAATCCCCTCAACAGTCATGCTTTTTTAATCCTCAACATCATGCTTTTTAATCCCTCAACAGTATGCATTATGCTACCTCAAAGCTGCTTTTGCATACCTCAACAGTATGCATTATGCATCCTCAACAGTCATGCATTATGCATCCTTAAAACAGTCATGCTTTATGCATACCAAAACGTCTGTTTTGATCCCTCAACAGTCATGCATTATGCATCCCTCAACAGTCATGCTTATGCATACCAAACAGTCATGCTTTATGATACCTCAAAGTCATGCATATGATACCCAACAGTCATGCATTTGCTACCTCAACAGTCATGCTTTATGCATACCTCAACAGTCATGCATTATGCATACCTTCCATTCATGCATTTGCTCCCTCAACAGTCATGCTTTATAATACTCAACAGTCATGCTTTTATGTTACCTCAACAGTCATGCTTTTTACTACCTCAACAGTTATGCTTTTAATCCCTCAACAGATCTTTTACTACCTCAAAAGTCTGCTTTTACATCCCTAACAGTATGCTTTATACATACCTCAACGTCATGTTTTATACATATCAACAGTCATGCATTATGCATCCCTCAACAGTCATCTTTTTGAAACCTCAACAGTATGCATTATGCATACCTCAACAGTCATGCATTATGCATCCCTCAACAGTCATGCTTTATGCAACCTCAAAGTCATGCATTATGCATACCTCAACGTAGCATTATGTACCTAAAAGTCAGCATTTGATACTCAACAGTCATGCTTTATGCATACCTCAACAGCATGCATTAGCATACCTCAACAGTCAGCTTATGCATACCTCAAAGTCTGCATTATGCATCCTCAACGTATGCATTATGCTACCTAAAACAGTCATGCTTTTGCATACCTAACATAAGAGAAGAAGAAGAACGAAGGAACACTGAGAAGGCCTAGGGCCCCATGCGAGGCGGCCCAAGTCTCCTACCGGTTTAAAGCAAGCCCCCAAATAGTCAGGTCGGGTCACATTGACTTAGGGAGGGAACACGGAAACCGACGTTAGCCAAGCTTCAGGTCCAACCACACCCACCCATCCACTCATGTATTTATAAAACTTTTTTTAAAGCTACAAAAACTTTGGGGGCCTTATAACGGTCTTGGGGTTTTTTCCCATCATCCCAATCTTTACCAAACCAGTATTTCCTATATCCTTCCTGAACTGTCCTAGTTTGCGAAATGTCCTAAGAAATTTTTTTGGGTTATCTTGTCGATATCCCCATAAATTTCTCGAAGCGTTGGATGTAAAGACGATGTCATAGTTGATCACCCTTGAAGACTATTTTGAGGTGGTCAGCCCCTTAGTTAAAGAAGAATTTGCTCCATGTCTGGACTATGGAGCAAACCTCTTCTTCAGGGTGAGACTTCCCTCAGTACTTTTCTCCCAAATTGTTGGGCTAATTAATAAACCCCCTTTCATACTGCACTTGGCCTCTGTACTGATGAAGAAGCCTACTGTGTAGGCGAAAAGTTTCAACAGTAAAGATATTAGCCGTTTTTCTATTGTCTTTAAACATCAATTATCATATTTTTCCGTTTAATTTAATTTAAAGGGATGTGGCGAAACGTTTCTTTAAAAAAAATCCCCGAGGGTACACACAAAACCCAACCTTTCCCATGCCCGCTGGGCCAGTAGGCCCGCTGCAGTGTTCCTTCTTCTTTGTTCTTATATTTTTCCCAAAATGCTTTAAGTAAAAAAAATTTTTTCCAGTATTTTAAGGCAAGAAGAAACCGAGTTGCCAGGATTGCTCATAACTGCCCTTTGGGTTTGGTGATCTGCCTTTTTTGGTGGACACGCCCCAAAAGAAACCCAAAAAAAATGACAAAGACACCTTAAAGTGCGTCAGTTGGGCGCGTCAGGTTAAGTCTAAAATGACTGAGCCCATTAAAACGGTTTACCCTTACCCCCCCACCCCTTTATCCCCAATCAATGCCCCCGCACCCCCCGTGACGTCTTGAGTCTTCCCCGAGGGGCAACTAACCGCCGGATGTGATTACTGCAGTTTTTTGACAGAATATGAATTGACAAACCCCGGCAACATCTAGGTACCTGTACCATCCGTGGGATGAGGCACAACTTGTTCCAGCGACCCGCCTCAGAGCGAGGGCCCAGAAGCCTCATTAATCGCCGTCACCAAACAAAAAACGTTAACACTGGGGGAAACCCCCTAAAATTTTAAAATTTAGCTACTTGTACTCAAGCATGATACCAAATTTACGGTTTTCAAAAACCCTTGTCAATTGTCAGCCTGCAACATCGTGGGATTTGGTACAAAGACTTCAACGTTGCCAACCTTTGGACGACGACCCACTTAACTAGTGGCAGGTCCCATGTAATCCGCCCCCTCCTAAGAATTTAAAAACATAGAAGAAGGAACATGCGAAGGCCCTGGGCCCCTGCGATGCAGGTCCCAAATCTCTCCCGGGTTAAGCCAAGCACCCAACTGCAGGTCAGGCACATTGACTTAAGGGAGGAACACGGCAACCCACCTGGTAGCAAAACTATCAGGTCCAACTCACACCCCCACTTCATGTATTGTCCAACCTATTTTTTAAAACTACCAAGTTCTGGCCTCTTAACTGTATTGGGAGTTTGTTCCATCACCACAAACCCATTACCAAACCCGTATTTTCCCTTTTCCTTCCCGAATTGAATTTTTCCAATTAAAACCATTTCTGCGGCCCCTGCTGGCTGAATTTTCAGCACACTATTTACATCCCCTTTATTTTTCCGTTTTCCATTTATACACCCAAATATATCCCCCCTAATCTACGTCTTTCTAGAGGTCGTTTCGGGGCCCTTAGTCTACCCTCAAGGGAATTTTTCTGATACAGGGGATCAATTTTGTCATCCCCTTTTGAATTTTTCCGAGAATTTATTCCATTCGGGTAATACGGTGCCCAAAATGTCACAAATCTAAATGAGGCCAAACCCAAAGGAGTAAGGTTGAAGAAAAACCGAGGACCCTATTATTTATGCTTTTGATTGAAGCCAAGGATTCTATTAGCTTTATTGCGAACACTTATGCCTGTTTTCTTGTTTCAGTTACTGCAACCAAACCCCCAAAATTTTTTTCGAAACCCAATTTTAAAGATTACTTTATTTGTTTATTTTGGGGGCATGGTTATTGTTGCCCAACTTTTTAACTTTGCATTTGTCTATATAAATCATCCCCACTTCTCCGCCAGATCATCTATTAAAATTTTCCCGGGGAGTGCTCGAATTCTCGCAGAATAAAATTCGACGGCCTTTTTTTGGTGTCACGGCAAACTTGCCGATGTCGCTTTTTATCCCTCATCAAAGTGGGTTTATGTAGTTGGAACAGCAGGGGGCCCACACTCCCCCCGGGAACACCGCCGTACGCTTCCCCACCTGTTTTCTCCCCATTTATGAAAACTCTTGTGCCCCTTTGTCAACCCTGCCTCAACCGGAAAAAATTTCCCCCCTATTCCCTGTGCTTAATTTTCCTCAAAAGTTTTTTGGGGTGGTTGAAGGGGGAGAAAGGGGGGGGGGGGGGGTTTTTTTTTTTTTGTTTTAATGTTTTTTTTTTTTAAAAAAATTTTTTTTCCCCAAAAAATTTTTGAAAAGTATACTTGTAATTTTTTAATTTTTTTCCCTTTAAACCTTTTTTTATTTTTAATTCTTTACCTTTTACAGTTTTTTTCCTTTAAATTTTTTTTACCAAATTATTAACCCTTTTTTATTTTTTTTTACCTTGTAAATTTTGTTTTTCCCGCATTACTTGTATCCTGTACATGTATTGTAACCTTTTACTTACTTTCCTTTTTTTTACTTGTAAATTTTTTTGGTTACCCCTTAAATACCTTTAAATTTTTACCCTTTTTAATTTTTAAAACTTTCCTTTAATTTTTGTTTTTGTACATTACTTGATCCTTGCATTTTGTATCCTTACTGATTTAAACCCTTTCATTTTTACCTTGTACTTTTCTTGAACCTTGACATGTACTGATACCTTGTCCTTTTTATACCTTATCATTAGTAAAACCTTGTCTTTTTGTAAACCCTTTTAATTTTAAAACTTGTCATGTTTTAAAAACCTTTCCCCTTTTGTATTTTAATTTTTTATTGTACATGTTTTTAACCTTTACGTATTGTATACCCTTTTTAAAGTTTGTAAATTTTCTGTACGGGGTTTTTTTGTATTTAAATAAAACCTTTTATAATGGAATTTTTAATTTTTTTATTTTTACTTTTTTTTAAACTTTTATTACCTTTAAAATTTTACCTTTCATTTTTATTTTAATTTCTTCCCTTCTTTACCTTTTTATTTTTTCCTTTTACTTTTTACCTTGAAATTTTAAAAACCTTTTAAAATATTGAACCTTTTAATGTACTTGTATTCCTTTTAATATTTTTTCCTTGTACCTTTTTACTTTTTTTTTTAAATTTTAACTTTACATTACTTTATACCTTGTACAGTACTTGTATACCTTTTACAGATTTTTAACCTTGTACATGTACTTGTTACCTTTAAAATGTCTTGAAACCCTTACATGTCTTGAACCTTTACATGTATTGTATACCTTTTACATTACTTGTATACCTTTACATGTACTTTATACCTTTTACAGTACTTGATACCTTGTACATTACTTGTATACTTGAAAGTACTTTATTCTTTTTTGGGACTTGTAACCTTTTACATGTACTTGTTTTCCCTTTTACTTTCTTTATACCTTTTACTTACTTTATACCCTTTCTGTTTTGTTTTACCTTTTTAATTTTATACCTTTTCATGTTTTAAATTTTTTTTTTGTAAAATTTACATGTACTTGAACCTTTTCATTTTTATACTTTTAATGTTTACCTTTCTGTTTTCCTTTTACTGTATTTTTTGTACATGTACTTTTTATCCTTTTCATTTTTTTATTTTTTTGACTTTTATACCTTTTTAAATTTTTTTTTATACCTTCATTTACTTTTTTGTTTTTTTTACTTGTACTGTCTTGAATTTTAATTTTATTTTTTTTTTTTTTAAAACCCTTTTCTGTACTTGTATACCTTGTACATGTACTTGTTTTTAAATTTTTAACCTTCTGTACTTTTATGCCTTGTAAGTACTTGTATACCTTTTTAATTTTATACCCTTTTACATTCTTGTAACCTTGTACATGTACTTGTTCCTTGACTGTACTTGTATACCTGTACTTATTGTTTACCTTGTCGTACTTTTAAAACCTTTTACATGCACTTTTATACCTTGTACATTTACTTGTATACTTGTACATGTACTTGTATACCTTGTACATGTACTTGTATACCTTGTACTATACTTTATACCTTGTACATGTACTTGTATACCTGTACATGTACTTGTATACCTTGTACATGTACTTGTATACCTTTACATGTACTTGATACCTTGTACATGTGGTTGTATACCTTGTACATGTACTTGCTATACCTTTACATGTACTTGCATACCTTGTACATGTCGTTGTATACCTTTTACATGTAATTTGTATACCTTGTACATGTACTTGTATACCTTGTACATGTACTTGTATACCTTGTACATGTAACTTGCTATACCTTTTACATTACTTGTTATACCTTGTACATGTACTTGTATACCTTTTACATTTACTTGTATACCTTGTACATGTACTTGCATACCTTGTACTTGTGGTTGTATACCTTGTACATGTACTTGTATACTGTGGATGCAAGTACGTTAACCTTTCATTCGGGCATTGGAACTCTCTGATTTAAGGTATACCCTTCCAGACGTACGGTTGCTATAGCTTGTGAGGCCATGTTCAACTTGTAACCAGTTGTAGCATAAGAGGTGGGATTGTAACCATTTACCAAGGTTATGTGGATACCGTCTTGTCTGCCCTTGTCATTCACCATTAGAGCTGGTTGAGCACGGTGTGCTATACTTGTGGCTTTATTCTGCCTTGCTTACCGTGGAGTGCATATTTTATACTTGTATACGTTGTACATATTGCTGTATATTTGGTGAGGAATATAGAGTCTAAACTATTACTGCTGTTTATTTGCTCCATTGACACCTGGATAACAGCCATTTAACAGGCTAATCTCCCCCAACCACGAACAGGATGCTAAGAGTTGATGTTGGGGCCCCATTCGTTCAACTAGTGACTCAGGTTTCTAGCCACTAAGAAAGGTGGGATTGACAGATCAGCCGGTTATGGGATACCGCCCCTGTCTGCCTTGTCATTTCCCACTCAGACGTTAACAGGGGGCTATCTTGTGGCTTCTATTTCTCTTCTTACCGGGAGTGCACATATTTTTTCACTTACATAGTGTACTATTGCTGTTATAATTGGGGAAGGGTAATATAATCTAAACTTTTTTACTGTGTTTTTTGCTCCTTTTACACCTGGGATAACGGCCATTTAAAAAACCCCTAGGTTGTAATATGGGTAGCCCTGTCCGAGAGCTGGACTTAGAGAAACGGTTGAGTTGGGGTGAAGCTTGTAGCAGGAATTTTGTGATTCTGTTTCGTTTTCGCTTACAAATTTTGCGTGTCAGTTGCTTATATACCTTGCTATTTTGTGATCGTTTAACACTCGCTACTTCTTGTTCAGTGTGCTCGCTTCGCACGGGCAATCTTGTGGCAGTCGGCTTTGTTGTATGCGTATTTGCAATCGTACTGTCTAGCTAAGCGTGTTCTGCAAATTTTTCGTGTTTACTTGGGGTATTGTATGTGCAAGCGAATAATTATGCCACCAGACGGGTCAACGCCTGGTGTCGGCATATATTTGCATAACCTCCTAAAAGTCTCTCAGCGTTGTTGGCAAATTGCTCGTTCATTGGATTCCCATAAAGCATTTACAGCTGCGCAACTGCTTTTACTTATTTCGACATACTTTTTGAAGAAAGAGGCCATCAAACCCCCCCCCTTTTTGGGTTAGGGAAAAAACTACTATGTTTTTCCCCAGGAGGAAGATGATATATACGGAGCAAAATGGTCGTATAGTGCAGTGGGTTGTCTAGGGTGAATCAGCGCGTTGGGATTACTGGCAAAAACAATTTGAGCAAACTAGGGAACAGAGAGCATTCGCAAGGGAAGAATTTGAAGGGGAAAAAGGGGAGGAGGCAGTTTTTCCCTTCTGTAAACGATTTATTTAAAAAACAGTACAGCTTTTCCCCCTTTTAAAAGGCCGAACCAGAGCCAATTTTTTGAAAGCTTCGAAAATCAGGCTCGAGCCTTGAGGTGGGGC
>NW_026508612.1:0-42444 GCF_026875155.1 Cherax quadricarinatus
GGGGGAGTGGTGGAGCACCGGGAAAAGGGAAACAAGGTATAAACAAATGCCAGATGAATTCTGGAGGGCAAATTCTGTTTAAAAACCTACTGAATTTTTTATGCAAGGTAACTGAAGTAAACATGAAAAGGGAGGGGTGGGTCGACTGCATTTTTTTTGGACTGCAAAGCATTCGACACGTTTCTCAAAGAGATTAGGGCAAAAGCTAGAGATCGGGCACTAAAAAACGGGAAGGGCACTGCAATGGATCAGGAATACCTGACGATGGGCAACACGAGTCATGGTATGGAGGGTTCACAGGGGGCCCCTTTGACGAGCGGGTTGCCGGGGGGTCAGTCCTAGGACCAATGCTTTTTTCTTGGATATGTGAATGACTACGGAAGGGATAGACTCAAAGGGTCCTTCTTTGCAGATGTGTGAAAATTAAACCAGATGCGGACCAGGCAGGTCTCCCGAAGAAACCTGGACATCTGAAAACTGGACCCAACGGCTCCAAGATTTGACCCTCCCAATTGCAATGTCAGAAGGCGGGGAAGGGAAGAAGCCCGCAACAGAGTAAAAGAAAGGTGTAAAAGACGCAAACCTCACCAGGAGAAAGATCTGAGGGTGAGTATACCGTCCCCGAAGCCCACATTAACCAAAATAACTCTGCAGCATATGGGCGCCTGGCAAACTTGAGAATAGCGGGGAAATCTTAAGGAATCGTTGAAGACTCTATACACTGTGTTCTTTCTGATTAAAAAAAAATTTCTATACACTGGTACGTCAATCCCATACGGAGTACGCAGCCATTTTTAGAACCCAACCTGGTCAAAACACGTCAAAAAATTGGGGAAAAATAAAAAAGGTTTGAAAAGGCTGTTCCATGCTAAGGGACATGTCCTACGAAGAAAATTTAGGGGAAATAAGTCTGACAAAACTGTAAAAAGGAGGGTCAGGGGGACATGAAAGGACATGCAAAATACTGGTAAAAAAATTAAGGGGGAAAGAGACAGGTTTTTCCAGAGATGGGACACAAAAATTAAGGGTCACAATTGAAACTAAGACTCAAATGACCCAAAAGGGGGATTTTGGGAAATTTTCTTCAGCCCAGAGCTGTTGGGAAAGTGGAATCTCGGGAAAGTGATGTAGTGGAGGCAGGAACCATACACAGTTTTAAGGAGGTAAGATAAAGCTCATTGAGCGGGGAAAGGTTGGACCCAGTTGTTGTCAGTAAGAGGCGGGGCCCAGGCTGATCTCGACCCCGCAACCACAATTGATGAGTACACCACAAAACACCCCCAACACACACACCACACCACACACACACACACCACACCACAACACCCCGCACCACAAAAAATAGAAATCTTTTTTTCGTGACTTTATTTATATGTTTTTTTTCCTCGTCTTAAGTATTATGGTTCCTGCCTTCAATACACTGTCCACCTTGTCTTTTCCAAGCTATTTTGATGTCGTTGTCATGTCCCCCCTACCCCTCCTGTCCTCCAGTGTCTGGGCCCGTTTTCCCTCAACCTTTCTTCATGAGTGAAATACTAAATCCCAGACGACTCTGTGTTTAGTGATCACTAATCAGTCTGAGGACGACGACCAAAGATTTCTTCATTAATGACCTAAACTCCAAAAAGTACCCAGATTTCCGACAAAAACCCAAATCCGTAGCGTAGAAAAAGCATTGACAACTTGCCCTTGCATTCAGCCCCGGGCCCAGATTCGGGGAACTTTGTGTTCATTAAGAACGCAAAAAAACCCCCTCTCCTTCCCCCTGATACACTATGGAGGAGGAACTTGGACGGGTAAAATTTCCCACAGACCTTAAAAAAACGGATATAGCCCCACCCATAAAGTACCCAAAAAAGCTTTACTAAGAACTACAGACCAATAGCTCTGACGTCCCACATCAAAAAATTTTTGAAAGAGTGCTAAGAAGCGTTGCAAATCACCTGGACCCCCAAAATCTGCACAATCCAGGGCAAATGGGTTCGGGAGGTGGGGCCCGCCTCTCACAACTACTGGATCACTATGACAGGGCCTTGGATGCAGGGAAAGAAATCAAAAATGCAGAGAATTAACCCAGAATTTGCAAAAGCGTTTGACGTGCATCATGGCGAAACAGCGCACAAAATATGAAAAGGGAAAAAAGGGAAAAGGGGGGGAGATTAGGGGCCCCAACAGAGTTAAATCGGAGGCTGCCATAGTGAAGGCTTTGTTCCAAAAGGCATAGACTCCCCTTCATCTTGTTTCTTATCCTCATATGCACAGACAGAGATACAACCCACAGCACCGTATCATCCTTTGCGGATGAACTGGGATCTCATGGGCTGTCATTTGCGGGACGGTTAACCCCCAAAAGATAAAAACAAATTTTTTCCAGTGGGCAACGGAAAACAATAGTGTTCAATGAGGACAAAATTCCCCCAACTATTTCCGTTATGGAAAATGGAGGAGAAATAACTAGAACAAGTATACACAGACTCTGGCTTACAATAAAACGAAAAAAAATTGTAAGGACGGGGAGTAGTAATGCCCTGAGGATCTCATTTTCAAGGGACAGAACAGTCCCCACGATCTTAGTGCAAAAGAAAATGTATATGGATAATGAGAACTTCAAAACAGAATGCCAAGCCATGATGATCTTTTCAAATCATTTGTTCTCTTGGGGCTGGAAACTGCGGTACATTAACATCTCCATTCGAAACAGGTGAAAACGAGACTAGAGATGACAGAGATTTTACTGCACGATAATTTTCTGTCAAGCACCTTAACTACTGGGAACGCTTGGAAGCACTTACTTGTACTCGTTGGAACGCGGAGAGAGAGATGTATCATATTCTACATTTGGAAATCCGGGAAGGAATCCCCCCCGAATCTGCACACAGAAATCACTCACTATAAATAAAAAAACTGGGGGGGCGATGCAGAATCCCCCAAGTTAAAAGTAGGGGCGCCATTGGTAACTAAGGGAAAACACCATAAGTGCCCGGGGCCCAAGACTTTCAAAGCCTCCCCCCAAAGCAAGGGGGGAAATTTAAACCAATAAACCCCCTGCTGCCTTAAAGAGAGAGCGGGGACAGATCCCCAAAAGCAGTGCCGGATCAGCCGGTGTAGTTCGTACATTGGAGTGTGTGGGGCCCAGCAGTAACAGCCTGGTTGATGGGGCCCCTATCCACCGGGAGGCCGGGGTCGGGGACCGGGCCCGCGTGGGTTGATTCCCGAATAACCCCCGGGAAACTCCGGGTAGGACATTCTCCTTACTTTGGAACTAACCTTTCGCAATTTTTCCATTTCTCAAATTTTTTAAACGCCTTGCCCCGGGTTCTGGTTCCAAACTGGGCTGCATTCCATATGGACCTGATGTACACGTGTACAGTGTCTTAAAAGATTCCTTTATTTGGGGTACGGAATGCTAATCTCTTTTTGCCACCCCCATAGGCAGCCATTATTGGTTGTAGTGTTTTTGGGAAAGATTTTTTCTCATAAGCGAGGTTTGCAGTCGTTTGCCAACCTATACTTTCTGCATCTTCTTTGCTCTTCTCCCGATTTCATGACTTTGCTTTTGGGGCGGGGGTTGAATTCAAGAACCCAGTGCTGGACCACGTTCCCGCCTGTCCGGGTCTTTTTGAAGCTGCCTGATCCTCATCTGAGTTCATTCCCCATTAACTTCACATGTCTGCAAAAGGGAACCCCCTCTGATCTATCCCTTCCACATGTCAATCACATATACCAAAAATAGAAATGGTCTTGGCCCGCCCCCAAGGGGGCTCCGCCTCAAGGTTTCCCACTGTGATACCTCATCACTCCCATGCTTTTGTTGCCTCCCGTCAGGTATTCTTAATCCATTGAAGGCCCTTCCTTTATACGCGCCTGGAGCGCTGTATAGTTTTTGTGGCTTAGCGCTTCTTTTGTTTTAAAATTTAAAAAATAATATAGGCCTGATCCTCAGTTTCTGCATTAACTCTTGTGGGAACTTGTCGAAGGTCTTCTTACATCCAAGGGTATTTAAACCCACCCCTCTCTCTCCCCCTTTTTAATTCTGTTACTTTATAAAAAACTCCTAAATTTTGTGAAACAGTATTTGCCTTCATAAAACCGTGGGGTTGTCTTTTATCTTTTTTTCCCTTCCAGGGGCTCTCCACTCCCTTCGATTTTTCTCTATAACTTTGCATACATACACGCATGACATGGTCTGTGTTTAGCGCCTCTTTTCTGTCTCCTCTTTTAAAAAGGGGAATAATTTGCCGTTTAAATACTTCAGGTAGTTGCCCAGTTTCAAGGGATGTGTTAAAGATTGTGGTAAGGGGAACCAGCATTTTGCTCCCTCCTAAGGCCCCAGGGGGAATTTTTCCGGTCCCTTGCTTTTTGAGGTACCAATTCACTTGCATTCTTCCCCTCATTTCAGTTGTGTGTATGTCATCCGCATTGTTGGTGCTTCCCCTCTTGATGTTCCACTTTTCCCTTTTCTTCCCAGAGTTTTTCCGGGTCTCCAATTGAATATTTCCCTTACATTTTTAGTTGACCCCTCACAAACCTCTTGATCGTTTCGTGTGAGTTCCCCCTTTTTTCCCCCACTGATCATGGTTTTTGATGTTTCTTTCTTCTAATGGGGCATACAGCATTTCCCGGATCAACTTGACTTTTGTGCTATGTCGTTCTATGCTGTCGTGAGCCTCCCTCAACCGTTCGTAGGGGACATTCCGCGCGTTTGTGCCAAAAAAAAATTGTTTTTAAAGGTACAAAAACAGAAGGGGGAAAAATAAGTGTGAAACCATAAAGTCTATTCCTTTGAACAAAAAAAAAAGGAAAACGTGAACGCTAAATGGGAAAATTTGGTTTATAGTGTACAGGGAGGGTGCCGGTGGAGAAACGGTTCCCAGGGGAAATAGACCTGCCCAGAAACTAGTGAATTATTCCCGGTTTCGACAAAGTGGAAAAAAAAAATATCGATCTATCTAAAGTAATAGTGAGTGAAAGGATATATATTGCATGGCATAGTGAACTAAATTGTAGATAAGATAATCTTAATTATCCCAAGTTATGTACTATATAGTGTAGTGGGGAAATATCTTACAGTGCGGGAAAATAGCGAATATTCCCAGAGGTCCAGTGAAGGTTAAAAGGGATAAGTAACTACTATAGTTAAAAAATGAAACGAGGGTGGTAGCTTTGAGGGGGCAGGGAATCACAGATACATAAATTGAGCATGCAACCGTTACCCCTACAAACAGGAAATATCTTTTCATAGAAGTGTAGGGTAAAGTTAGCATAGGCCTAGCTGCCTGTAAAAATGAAACAATGACCAGTATAACGCATGAAAAGTGTTTTTGAAAGAAACAGTGTTATCCTTGAGATAAACAGTGTACACACTACATAAAAGGAATTTAAATTAAAAAAATAAAATAAAATAATAATAATAAAATTTTAAAAAAAAATAAAAAAAAAATAATAGGAAGTGTGGCGTGTGGGCAAGTTTTCCCGGCTCACACCCCCCCCTACACCACCACCCACCCTACACCACCACCCACTACTGCAAAATTGTTCGTATAAATACATCTTTCATATTACTGGCACCAGCAAGAGAAAAAGGGAAAGTGGGAAAACTTTTCTTCCGGGGATTCAATGTATAGGTACAGACAGGATGTCAGCACACATATCGTGGGACATGAAAAAAAATCCTTTGGAAAGGAAAACCGAATCACATGCAAAACCCATGCTCTTCCCAAAAACCAAAACTCTTTTACTGACAAATACAGCCTCAAAAAATTTCCCCAACTGCAAGGTGCTTCTTTTGCAATAAGGATCTAAACTTTTGGGGGAGGTATCAGAAAGGGACTAAGGGGAGTAATAAATAAAAAAAAAAATCAAAAAAAAAAAGATGACCTCTTGGAAGTTACCAAAAATATATAAAACTGGGGGCAAAAGAAGTGTATCAAAAATGCAGAAGTCCCTACCACAAAGATACCGAAACTATTGTCACCACCCAATTTTGGGGCTAAGCCAGACCCTCCCCGTCATAGCACTAAACCCCCAAATGCGGTGGGAGGCTCCCCCGGTGACCAATCCCCCAGTGCGGTGCTGGCCCCCGGTCCCCCAGATAGCCAAAAACAGCTGGTGCTGGCCCGGCTCCCCAGGGCTAGCACTAATACCCCCAGTGCTGGTGCTGGCCCCCCGGCTCCCCCAGGCAAGACCAATACCCACAGTGCTGGTGCTGGCCCAGGCTCCCCAGGGGATTTGCATAATCCCCGGGGTGGGTGGCGGGGGTCCCCCCGTCATAGCACAAACCCACATGCGGTTTCTGGCCCAGGCCCCAGCCAACCCCAAACCCCCAGCCCCCGCCCCCCCAGACCCAGCCCCCGCCCCCCAGACCCAGCCGCAGCCCCCACCCCAGTGTGACCCCGACCCCCCCCCAGCCCTTCTGCCACCCCAGACTCTCCTAGGGAACTACCCCAAAACCCCCACAAAAAAAGTAAATATACAACCATCTAAAACCGTAAATATCAACCATCTTGCACAAGACCGTGGCCCACGTACAGATGTTTTTAGAGGGTCTCCCCTTCTTCCTCTACGGGGGGAAATAGATGGAACCGGCGGGTGTCCCTGGCTTGGGTACTGAGGATTATAGTGCAAGTCCCCGAACCTCAGAAATTTACAACACACCTCCCAACAATTCCAACCAAAGGTAATTTGTGCAAAATATTTTGCTTGGGGCATCGTAAGCATGGAATAACAGGGGGAAAAAATGGACATAACTCGACCCCCCAAAAAATGGTAGGACCTCCGTCTAAAGGAGTGTGTCGTTTTTCTTCCTTTCTTTTTTCCCCAAAAAAGTACTCCTCGTCCCCAGAAGCATGTTTAAAAATCGAGTGCCCTGATACCATCAAAAGGGACCAGGGGGCAAGCCCCCCCCAAGACAAACAATAGTAGCTACGACAACCCCAAATCCAGGGGATTTTTTTGTGGGGAAAAAGAAAAAAGAAAATGGAAGGGAAATAACAAAAAAAAGTCCACCCCTTGGAGCCTTGTTGGACTGGAGGCGCAGCCATGGCCACCCATGGCCCCCAGAATTACAACTACTGATGCCCCAAAAACAAAATCCCCCCAACAAAACAGAATACAACCTCGTTTATATTTGCTAATATAAGGCTTAATTAAGATCCCCACAACAAAAAACCTTTTATCAGTGGGCTTCATGGAGTCTAATGCAATGTTTTCAGCCCCTTTACAGAGACTCACACAAAAGATCACTTTGACAGTGAAAAATGGATAAGGTTACAACCCTTTTAGATGCGACAGAAAAAAAAAGGCAACAAGGGGGGTTGGCTGTATGTCAAAAAGTCCCTTTTCTGCACGGGTTGCTGAACACCACAAATGAGGTGTTGAAGTTCTATCAATAAAAATCGAGAACCAAACCCATCATTGGGTTGTATACAACCAACCCGATGCAACCCACAACAGTTCAAGGAACAGCTACGAAAATCGATTTTTGTTTGGAAAAATTCCCTCCACCCCAAACTCTTTCTGCTTTGGGGATTTCAACCTAAGCATACAAAAAAGGAAAATGTAGCAAATAAAGTTATAACTGAAACAATCCCCCCGGGGGTAGCGCAGATGAAAGGTCACCAACATAGCTACTAAGTCTCTGCGAAAAACCACCCTTTAAAGCCGATGTGGGGCCCAAAAAATAGAAAACATACTTACCCTTTTCTTCAAAAAAAATGAGGACCTATAAGAGACATAAGAATATCAAAACAACTAATTCCCATCACAACTAATCGAATTTCCCGAGTACATGCATAGGGGTCCTGAACAACAGAAAGCATTACCCGTGAAGGTGTTTCACAAAATACAATTTTAACAACAGAACATCAACTGGGACCAGGTAAACATGTCCTAAACAAAAATTTGGGGGGATGTCTTAAATGAAGGATCCAAAACCAGTGCCTTGAAAGGATCAACTTCTGGTGCCGAAGCATGTTTTAAAACATATTCCCTAAGAAAGAAGAAGAGGGAGTAAATGGAAGAAAAAGACGCTCCCCTACAGAAGACGCGAAAGTCACGGGCTCCTCAGGGGTGTAGAAAATCTGATACACAAAGGAGGCGTACCAGGGAAGTGGGAAAATATCGAACTAAGCTAAAGACTCTTACAGGGAAACCCGGAGAGGGGGAGGAGCTTTAAAACATTAGTGAAATTTAAAGAAATTCAAAATATTTCTTTTCATAGCCAAAAAAAGGCAAATCCACACTATTCGGGCCCTTACTCAACAGGATGGGGGCTTACAAAGATGACAACAAGGAAATGGTGAAAAATTGAAATCCCAGTACGACTCGCGTTTAGTGAACCCAACGGTTGAGGTCGACGACCCAAAATGATTTTTTTCATGAAAAGAGCCCCAAAAAATCCTAAATGTTGCCGATTTCCGACATTACCCTAACTCTGATAGATTTCGAAAAAGCCAATTTCAACATCCTACACCACCCCCGGGGCCCCGACTCGTGGAACCTGTTTTCATTTGAACTGCAAGAAAAATCCTCGCTGCCCTAATACCAGGGGAAGGGGCTTGGGGCATGGGTGAAATTCACGTCACTTAAAAAAACGGATAACCCCACTCCATAAAGTGGCGCAAAGCATTAGAAGAAACAGACCAATAGCTCTGACGTCCCACATCATAAAAATCTTTGAAAGAGTGCTAAGAAGCAGGGTTGCAAATCACCTGGGTTCCCAAAAATTTCACAATCCAGGGCAACATGGGGTTTAGGGGAGGTCGTCCCGCCTCTCCAAAATGCTGGATCATATACTGGCCTTTGGGTGCACGGAAGAAAATCAGAATGCAGATGTTTAAAATCACAGACTTTTCAAAAGCATTGGGAAAAAGCTTTATGGCGTAATAGCCCATAAAATACGTGCTAAAAGGGAAAACTGGGAAATGGGGAGATGGATCTTTAAATTCCTAACAAAACGAAACAAAGGTATGGTCAACAGATTAAACGGAGGTGCCCAAATGAAGAGCTCGTTCCCCAAGGCAAGTACTCGCCCCCATCTTATTCCTTTCCTCATATAGACATAAACAGAGATATACACCACAGCAAAGTATCTCTTTGCGGATGAAAATAGGATCTGCATGAGGGGTCATCTGCTGAGGACGAGTTAAACCCCCAAGAAATATAAAAAAAAGTTTTCCCAGTGGGCACCGGGAAACAATATAAATTCAATGAGGAAAAATTCCAACTACTCCGTTATGGAAAACTGGGGGGATAAAAACTAGAAAAGATTTAAAAACTGACTCCGGCCTACAATAAGCGGAAAATAAGTAAGGGACCGGGGAGTAGTAATGTTGGGGATTTTCCCCTTTAAGGATCACAGCAGGGCCCCGATCGCCGGGGGCAAAGAAATATAGGGTGGATAAAAGGAACTTTCAAAACGAGGATGCCAAGCCTTTTAGGGAAAAGTTTAATGTAGGGTAGAGGGGAAAATATAAATTCCCTAGTTTCACTGCCGCTTCTATTAAGGTAGGGGAAGTCAATCTCCCTTTTTCCCCCCCTTTTCTCCCCCCCCCCTGAAATTTATGTTTGTTGCCCGGCTCTAGTTAAGGGAGGGGAAATCCGCTCCCCCTTTTTTTTTCCCCCCTTTTCTCCCCCCCCCCTGCAATTGATAGTTTGTCTGCCGGCTACTTGTTAAGGTAGGGTCAGTCTAGCTCCCGCTATCCCGTCCCCTCCCTCTTCTCCCCCCCCCCCGAAAGGTGACGTGTGGGGCTCTGGTTAAACAGTAAATCACTAGACTCACAGCTCCCAACTCTACTGTAAGTACATGCCTGCCTTGTATTCTAGTGGATTTATTGGTTGAAAGCTTCACTTTTGACCAATAATAAACTTAGTCCTTTCAGTCTTGCTCTAGGTTGACTGTTGTAATAATCACCAAGTCTTTTGAATATTGTACACTACCATGAAGAGTGATTATTTAAGCAGTGGGTAACCTGTCTATCTTTCTAGCTTGGATGTCAGAGAGGGTCACCTGGCAATCAACGAGTAGAACAGGAGTAGGACTAACGTCCAGAGACTTCGCCAATTTGATCTCACTACCTGTGCACCTGTATGAAATTGCAGGACGTAACTCCACAGCATTGCAGCGGTAAAGAACCTGCTTTCCTGTCATCGGGATATTATACTCGCTGGTATACTGTGAAGAACTAGCCAGTGGTGGTCACCAACACCTGCGACCCCCCCCATCATCAGCAACGGCTACGATTTCAACAACAGTGTCACCAACACCAGACACCCACGTTTTATATACATTTAAATTAGCGTTGAATTCAGTTATCATTTATATTTTTCATTTTTCATTTTCTTTAAAAATAGGTTTAATATTTCATATTTAAGTGTTTTACATTTTATATTTTCTATATAATAAAGTGTTTATGTTTGTTATTATTTCTTTTTCTATTCATTAATTTTCCTGAGGAGGAGCCAGCCTGAGTAATACTGACTGAAGTTGTTACAGGGCTGAGTAAGCCTTCACAAGTGGCGACCTTGCCAGGATTAACGCTACTGAATCAAGATTCAACTCCATCTCGAATCTACCATTGGAACTTCAATGCCGCATACCACAGACGGTTACCACCAGCCATGAGTAATCATTCTCTATGGTAGGACTACAGTACAGGTATTTGAAAGATTTGGTGATTGTTATAGTCTCAATTTATTGTAAGTCAAGTCAGGCATGATATAATATTTAATTCTGCCACCTTTTTGGAGCTTGAAACACTTTGGAGGATTAGACTCTAGGGACCCGAGATTTTCCAGTGACAACTTGTTTCATTGAGCTCTTCATTATATCAAGGGAACTGTCATAGGACACTCTTGATTTATTGGTGAGAAGATTGGATGGTCAAGGGACCCATTTCTACTTACTGTTTGCTCAGAGCCGGCATAGAACCCTTCGTTTTCGTTAATACATATTGTTTTATTGAAGCAGGGATCGAGCCCTCTGGTTTATTTACAGTTTGAGCGGAGCAGGAATTGAACCCTCCATTTTCTTTAATACCCGTTTCATTTCCCCTGATAGTTTAAGTTATTCTTGCAAGTATGGATGAATACCAGTTTTGGATGAATGCTGGAAGTAAGTTAGGAATAACAGGGAAAAATTTAGAATCTTTCATTAGTGCTAAGATCCAGGAAAGACTTGAAAGAGAGAGAATTGAGAGAGAAGAAAGACAGTTAGAAAGGGAAAGAGAAGAAGAAAAGGAGAGAGAGAGAATTGAGAGAGAGATCCAAGAAAGACAGTTAGAAAGGGAAAGAGAAGAGAAAAAGGAGAGAGAGAGAATCGAAAGAGAAGAGAAAAAGGAGAGAGAGAGAATCGAAAGAGAAGACAAAAAGGAGCGTGATAGACTTGATCGTGAAGAGAGAGCTAGAGTACGTGAGGAACAAGCTAAGATACGTGAGGAACAGGTTAAATTAAGGGAACTTGAGGAAAGAGCAAAGGACAGAGAATATGAGTTAAGAGAGAGAGAAAAGGATCGCGAGCTCAAACAAACTCGCCTTGAATTAGAGAATAAGAAGTTAACTTTCTCACAACAGCAATTAGATGAAGGAGTAATGGAACAACGTGCAGCTAGTGCACATATTCCAACACCTAATTTACCTCCCTTCACAGAGGGGGAAGACATAACTTCATACATTATCAGGTTTGAAAATACCGCTACCCTCTGTGAATGGCCTGCTGACACCTGGGCTACCAGGTTAGGAATGTTATTTTCTGGTACAGCCTTGAATATCTATGCAACTTTGTCACTGGATATTATATGTAATTATAACCTAATGAAGAAGGCGATCCTTAAAGCATATCAAAAAACCACAAATTCTTACAGGAAAGATTTCAGGTATGCCACCTTACAGCCAGGCCAGAACTTTCAGCAGCTACAGGTAACACTCTTTCGTTTGTTTGACTTTTGGATAGAGAGTTCAGGAATTGATCACAGTTATGAATCTCTTAGAGACTTCATGGTTGCTGACCAGTTCCTGACGGCTCTTCCCCACCAGATACGAACATTCATCAGAGAACGTAATCTGATTAAAGCTGAGGAAGTTGCTGAGGCTGCTGACCTGTATGCTGAGGCACACAATTCCTATAAAGACCTAAAGGGATCGAACTCTAAGGGCAAGGGTTCATCAGACCTTAAGAAATCAAAGCCTCTAGTGGAAAGTAAAATGACTTCTTTTATTCCTGTTTGTCATTTGTGTGGTGTTAAGGGACATAAACGTCCAGATTGTCCTTCTAAGAAAGTCCAAAAAGTTGGAAGACTGTAATGACCAAGCACCCTTCTGTTCAGGAACAGTTAATGGACTTAATGTATCTACCATTTTACGAGACACTGGATGCACATGTATAGTCATTTCTGATAAGCTGTTCCCTAATCTTAAAGAAACTCATTCCTCTGCTATACTTTCAGACTACTTGGGCCGTACAGACACTTTTCCTACCATCCATTGTTACATTAGGTCTAAATGGTTCACAGGTTGGTCTGAAGCCGTACTAGCTCCCATCACTTCTTGCTCCGTACTAATAGGTAATGTAAAAGGTACCATTCTTCCTTCTGAGCTTGACCTGTCAGCACCAAAGATGGGCGTAAGTGTTTCAGATCCTCTTCCTGTAGAGTCAGAGAAGCCGCTCGAAAGTTCAGATGAGACAATGTCTCGCGAGATTCATGTGGGATTAAAAACCAGTGATGCTACTCTAGAAAGCAAGGAATTAGGATCACAAGTTCACTTGTTAGATGAAAGTGAAGATATCACCTCCGATACCATAAATGTCTTGACTAGGGCTCAGACCAAAGCCCAGGCTTCTCCTACTGTCCATCCTTTGATTTTCCCTGACTTTAAGCCTTTAGACATATCGAAGGACTCCTTTATCAAGTTACAACGTAATTGCCCTTCTCTTCAGAATTGCCATAATGCCGCTAAACAAAATCAGTTATCCAAAGGAAAAACTTTTCATATAAATTTGAATATATAAAAGGTATCTTGTACAAGTCAGTATTCAAATTAAATTCAGATGAGACAGACTATTCCATCTTAGTTGTTCCAAGTCATTGCAGAGAGACTGTTCTTAAAATGGCTCATGACATGCCAGTGGCCGGACATTTCTCGCATCGTAAAACTTTAAATAAAATTAGGGAAACCTATTTTTGGCCTAAAATGTCCTCAGATGTCACTAACTATTGTAGATCGTGTAAAGTTTGCCAACTGTCATCCTCCCGAGGTACCAGGCGAGTACCTATGGTCAAAATGCCTATCTTTACAGTACCGTTTGAAAGAGTAGCTATTGACATCGTTGGTCCTTTATCTCCACTTTCATCTGGGGGACATAGATATATATTAACATTGGTTGATTATGCTTCGAGTTTCCCTGAAGCCATACCCTTAAAGACCATAACTACTACAGAGGTGGCTGAAGCCCTTTGTCCATCTTCTCCAGAGTGGGCATCCCTAGAGAAATTTTGTCTGACCGTGGGACACAATTCACATCTGACTTAATGCAACACCTATACCAACTTCTGGGAGTGAAGCCTCTCTTCACAACACCCTATCATCCCAGCTGTAATGGGAGGATTGAGCGCCAGCATTCGATTCTCAAGTCCATTTTAAAGAAACTTTGCTCCCTTAAACCTAAGGAGTGGCATCGTTACCTACCCTGTGCTTTGTTTGCCATGAGGGAAGTTCCCAGTGACTCTTTGGGGTTTTCACCTTTTGAACTTCTCTATGGTAGACAGGCCAGAGGTCCACTGTCCATCCTTCATGACTTATGGACTAATGAGGAGGTAAATGCTGAGGTTCAGTCTTCTTACCAGTTTCTCCTTGACCTTAGATCCAAACTTGAGGAGACCTCTGACATAGTTTCGAAAACTTAAGTTTGTCAATGGACCAGTACAAAACCTATTTTGATTCCAAAAGTCAGAGGAGAAGTTTTAAAGTAGGTGATGAAGTTCTTGTACTATCAAGTCAAATAAATTATTAGTAGCATGGAAAGGTCCATATAAAGTATTAAAAATTTGTGGGAAAGTTGACTACCTCATAGAAGTCAAGGGGAAACCTAAGATTTATCATATCAACATCCTTAAGAAATATTACCGAAGAAATTCGGTTAACTGCCTTAACAACTTTGACTTAGTTTTTCCACACGAACTTGATAAAACAACTGAAGAATGTAAAGTGTGCGTAATTGACACCTCTAACTTAGACTATGATGAGAACTACATGACTTGGTGACTCTTGACCACTCGGACGCAACCACCATTAATATTAATGAATCTTTGGATGACCATAAGAGACATGAACTACTTAAATGTGTGAGTAACTTTTCAGACGTCTTTACTGATATTCCAGGTGTTACCTCCACGGTAGTCCATAAGATTGACTTATTGACGGACAATCCTATCAAACGGAAATTATACCCAGTTCCAGTTCACCTTAGGGATGCATTTGACCGAGAGGTAGACAAATTATTAAAACTAAAGATCATTGAACCTTCAGTATCTTCATATTGTTCACCAGTAGTCATGGTTAAGAAGGAGGATAATTCATATAGACTTGCTATTGACTTCAGAGGCCTTAATGCTATAACTCGGTGGGATGCTGAGCCTATGCCCTTAATAGATAGCGATCTACACAAATTTTATGACGCTTCCTTCTTTTCAGAGATTGATATTGCACAGGCATATCATCAAGTAATGTTAGATCCTTCTTCTAAGCAGTACACCACTTTTCCTACACACAAAGGACTGATGCAGTATAGAACTATGCCTTTGGTTTGGTAACTGCCTGTGCTACCTACGTGAGACTGATGAGAAAGGTCTTGGGTAATATGCCCAAAAGTTTCAGTTTATTTTGATAACATTTACGTAATGACATCTACGTGGGGCGAACATATCCAAACATTAACATCAGTTTTGCGTAGGTTACGCTCACATGGCCTCACTGCCAAGCCGAAGAAATGCTTCCTTGGGTATAACAAGATTAATATCTTGGACTGATACTTTCTAATAACACTCTGCAGCCTCTCCCCAGTAAGATCAAAGCTTTAATAGAATTTAAATTCCCCAAAACCAAGAAACTCATGTGTAGCTTTCTTGGTTCTGTAAATTTTTATGCACGGTTTATCCCGAATCTTGCTGATCTTACAGGCATCTTATCGGGCTTCCTTAAAAAGTCTGTGAAGGAACCTCTTGAACTTTCCGACGTAGCTCGGGAAAAGTTTAATGAGATTAAAAGTATCTTTTCGAAAGACCCTATACTTAAGATTCCAGATATTAATAAAACATTTTGTTTGAGAACTGATGCCTCCAATTCTGGCTTAGGTGCGGTGTTACTACAATACCATGATGGTACTCCCTTCCCTGTATGCTTCCTAAGCCGGAAACTCCTTCCCGCAGAAACACGATACTCCACAATAGAAAAGAAATGTTTAGCCCTTGTGTGGGGTATCTCCAAACTTAAATTTTATTTGTTGGGAAAAGAATTCATTTTAGAAACGGACCACAAACCTTTGAAATACCTAGAAACTTTTAAGGGAACCAACAGTCGCCTCTTGAGGTGGACATTGGCACTCCAGGCTTTTAAGTTCCATATTGTGTATATCAATGGTTCATCCAATTATTTCTCTGACTGGTTAAGTCGTGACAGTCAGTAGAAGATTTGTTGCCTTACACGACTTCCACATGTTAGAACTTTTTCCTCGCCTATTCTTCTTATACTCCTTGACTATAAGTCTTGGCATGGGGGAGTGTGAGGGAAAAGTTCAATAGATAGGTGTAGAGGGAATATATATAGTATCTTTTTTATATTTTATTTAAAACATGACATTACAAAAATATAATATGTAAAACTCATTTAAGTCTATAAATTAACACAATCCTCCCTACAGCTAATATTACAACCACACTTACAACTCCGTTGGGTACACCCACCCCTCCATGCTCCCTCATCCTATCACTTAACACAAACCTGTTGGAGCTACTCAACAGAATTACATGATATGAACAACACTTTTATATACACATCCCTCGAAATGGTGCTTAATAATCGACTACAAACCATGCAATGCATGCACTGAACATATTATACAGATATATTACCCCCCCCCCGTGGTTATCCAACCACCCCCCCTATTTACAACCTAACATACTATAAACAATGAATGTTTCCTAATCTAAAGTCACACAGAAATTTGATCAAAACATTAAATTTATTTTAATTGTCCTAATTTGGTTCATTTACATAACAAAAAGTATTAAACAACAATGGTGATATAGAAAAGTCACAAAGACATACAAAATTACTACAAAACCATAAAAAATAAACTTAGTCTCAAAATCCAACCATGTAAGCCTCTACACATTTAAACATGCAATTCCAGTGTTAAAACAATAACACAGCTTCAACTATGATATTCAAGCTCTATACAGCTTTTATGGACTTACAAAGTGCTTATTGACAACAGTACAATACAACATAAAATATAACCATGACATAAGTAACACATAAAGACTGTGCCTAGCACGCACCTAACCACGAAAACCTATAACACCACTGTTGCCCAACTTTATTTAGCTATCTGACGTGCATTAACCTCTTTACTCTCAAAACAAAAATGAAAAAATTGCAGAACACCAGTGACGAACAATAATGCACAGACATTAATACAAACATATCACAGCAAAAACTCTGGACACCGTGCATGATCACAGCATCAACACTATGCAGTGCAAGGCACCTAGAAAACAAGTTGGAGCAAATACATTCAATTATTATAGCAAATCTCCAAATTACAACGTCATTACCAAAAAATCAGTATTACCACACACAAATGTTTAATAAGGTAAAGCCAGTCACACAAACGGCCCAGCTCCACAGGTGCTAGCACCCGTGGTCCGCATATTTTTCACTCATGCTCACTCTCCAACACCTCGCAAACATTGTTATCCATTCCGGGGGAACCCTGTTTCACCCTATTCCCTACCCCAGCAACACTTTCCAATAACCCCTCCCCTCCCTGTATATTACAAGTTAAAAAAACCTGTAAGTAATTGCCTATTCCTCTGAAAAATCTTCCCCACCCCTCCCCTAAATTTCCTTTATTTCACATCCGTTTTATAAAACTTAACGCAACACCCCCCTCTTCACCTCAGAAACCCTTTTTCCCCCACAATCCCCACAATATGATATAATCGCCATAATGTATCCACACCCGATTACCTTTCCTCCCCCCCCCCAAACGTCGAGACTTAATCTCTCAAACAGAAATTCCTTTCCCTCCACCCATTTATCACCCTATTTAACCCCCCCTTGACCCCTCAGTCCTCACAAAAATATACTACATGAAAAGCCGCTCCCCCCACACTATCCCCCTCCCCCCCCTCAAGACCCCTCTATCCCAGATCCACACCCGACGGTAAAATGCCCTGCAAAAAAAGATACATTACATCCCGACCGGGGTTGCAAATCTCCCACTCAACATTCCCAAAACTTCCCCATCATCAGGGAAAATTCCCCCTACAGGCCTACAACCCCCCCGGGAACAATCTACACAACCTATATTTTAACCTTTTTGGCTCCATCCCACGCCAGACCCTCAACCGTTTCACACTCTGCAACTCAACTCCCGTTTACTCCGTTGCAATTGTTTTGGATCTGGCCAAAACCCCCCCCACCCACACTTTCTCTCATCACCTCCCTTTTAATGAAGTACAATTTGACATCGCTTTAAGTCCAGCAATCCCAGCCCCCCCTTCTTACTTACAGAGTAAACAATACCACATCACTCTTAATCCAAGCACAGCTCGAACCCACAAGTATTTAAAAACCTTCTAAGTTTGTTGGCTATATGCTGGCCAGTTAATGGGAACAGGCTGCCAGTTGCCATATTTTGCTATACAGTATGATATTAATAACATGGCCACGCTGCAAAGGGTCAAATGATAAGATCGCAATTGCCACCAAGGTCCCTGATATCCTTTCTTTTATACCATCCTAAGCGAGTTTCCATGCGTGCCAAGGTCAGATCGTCTGCATAAATTAAGACCGCAGATTTTTAACGAAATTCACCCTGGCTCATCACTACTGCACTACCCAATCAACCCTACCCGGCCCAAGCTCCTAACCCATGGACCATGGATTTTTCTGAATTTACCCCATACTAGTTGCCCTGCGAACATTTGTATACCCAGTCTAATGTGTCCATTGGACATCCCCTCCCTGATCAGAACAGTTGTTATCATTCCACATAACCCAATTAAAACTGGCAACCTAGCAACTCACACCTTGGTCCCTTACTGACACATTCGCAGACTCCATCAATCTATAAATGGGGTCCTGTACCAGCAATCAATAATTGTGAATAGGACACCCTGCCTAAGTCCCATACCATTACAATCTTCCTCCAAATCGACCATTAATCTGTACCATCGCCCATGCTCCTCATACAACGACTCAAACCAGCCCCACTATTTCTTCCCCAAACCCTGACCCCTGCGGATGGCCTTTCAATGCTTTCGATACACTCTATCGTATGCCCTTGCCATCGAGCGCCAACAAACCTCCCTCCCTCCCCACCCCCCCCTTTTGCCTCCACGAAATCCCTAAGTAAACCCATGCCCCTCAACCATAGACCTCCCTGGCAAACCAAACTGAGTTTTTGATACTACCCGCCCCCACACACACTGACCCGATTTCCAAAATCTTCGCATAACAAAATTTATAATCTGGGCATAACAACGAGATCGCCCGGTAATCCCGAGCGTATGCTGCCCACTTACCCTTCGGTACAAATACAACGACAGCGTTGCCTGCTTCTCTCCCAGTAACTCTAACCTTCTGCAAAAATTAAATACCTAACAGAAAATGCCTCAATAATTCCAATGCTGTCTGATAAAACTCTGTCGGGGTCATCAATTCCCGGTGCTTTGCCCTTTCGCTTTCCACTTAAAAGCCCTCCATATTTCCCCTCAGTTATTTCCCCACCCAGGTTTCCCTATCACTGTTACACAACTGACATACCACACTCCCACACACATGTTCTCAAACCCATCTATAACACTTCTCGTTTGCCAGTTACTTCTCATACCACTGTCAGCAAACGCCCTCATTCCTTCCGTAGCTTGTATGATGCCCTCCCTGTACCCTCCTTATCGATTCATGAAACCTCCAACCATGGAATAGTAATTGACTGCTGTCTTTGTTTCTCGCCTATGCAATACGCACGTGAAGGTCTATGCCCATAACACCTCTTCACCCCCCGCCTGTACCCTCACCGTTTGGATCCTTCATCCTGTACCTCACACAGCCTCCCTTTTAATTGCATAATTTCATCCATTGGATAAGTGCCGCCACCGCCCCCACCTGCATAACAACCAGTTAATCTTCCTTCAATTAGTTAGCAAGCCCTTATTTTAAAGAATTGATCGTTTCCCATCCTTTACATTATATGCTTAAATCGTTCTTTAGCCACACCATCCCACCACTCACCACATCCTCTACCCCATTTATCTCTGCACGTAACCCCTCCAACAGCGTTGCAAACCCTCTATCCCCTCTCATCACCTAACCACTTGTATTTTGATTTCCAAATCCCCTAGATATACCTGCTAGTGACTCCTCGTCCACCTCTGCTAATACCGCCCGATGATCCCGATAAGTACCTACTATGTACAGAAAATGTCAAACCCAACCCCTTGAGATATATACAGCCTATTCCAACATAGCAGTGTAACCCCGTTCTTACAAATAGTGTGCTTTACCTCCACGCCCCTCTCCAACCGCTCCGCAACTGATTATCCTCAAAAGATTCTCGAAGGCCACGCCGACAGTTGCCCGCCCCTTTTGGTTCCACGTGAGCCTCACTAATAATGCAGTTTCAGGTCCCCACCAACGACGGCCACTGCAGGTAAACCACGTAAGAAGAAAACTGTTTACTTCACATAACAAAATCCCTTTTTACCCCCTCACATCATTTTCCGCTGGTGGCATACACACATACCAAAAGATACCCGCTGTCCCATCACCACCTCCACGCGCAATACTCTTCCCCCCCTCCCCCTCACTTCTTAGCAACACAATAGGGCATTTGCCTCCCTGTTCAATTACCCACACACCTTTCAGACGTGCTGATGGCAGAGTCATGACCTGAAAACCCCTCCACCTCGAGCACTTTCCTCCTTGAAATTGTGTTCTTGCAGGAACACTACATCCACCCTATATTTATACAGAAAACATCGAAACCATTCCTTTCTTCACACTATGACACAGTCCATTTACGGTCACAGTCTTTCATCCTTAGGCCTCTTTATAGTTTCCAAACACTTCCTCCATCTCTTCATTCATCCAGGGCTCCTGCACCCGGAGCCAAGCACAAGCTTCACACCATCAACCCCTCCCTCCTTTTTTGCGATGCCTCTTATGTGACTGCTTCGACATTGCTCTTCTTCCTCCCAGACCCTCTGCGCCGGCGTCAGGAAATTCATTGAGTCTGACGCGCCGCTCTCTTCCTCGTGATGCCCTCTACTTCCAATGTTATCTTCTGAGAAAGTTCCCTCACGATGAACCTCAACCGCCACCACGCCCCGTTCCACAGCACACGGCGTCAACTATCTCTTACTAGTTTAGGCCGTCCAACCTGCTATGTTTTTTATACTTACATTCCTATACAGGCAACGCCGTTGCCTCTCACCAGCTCAGGAACAACATCCTTCTGCAGGCGGTGTCAATGTCCTTAACACTTCCTGAAGCTCTTCTCTGCAGAGGCCTGCAACCTCCTCCTGCACTTGACTTCTGTACTTTTTCCTTTGTGTAGTAACAGATCCTTTTACATCACAGCTTACCTCACACAGCCTGTCTCCTCTTTGGAGAATCCTCCACCTCTTCACTCCACAAGCCAAGGCCTTGCTTTCGCGCGGCTCTCAACAGCTATCTCGATGGTATCTGGTGCTCAACAGTTTGCGTGGCGACCCTCCTCAGCTTCACACACTCTGCCGCCATATTGTCGTACGCCCACAATATTCTGCACGGACGTCTCTGGTACCCACCCCCCCCCCCCTCTCTCACCCCTTCAGGACATAGTTACCATAACGTGGCGTTCCTGAACTCCTCCAACACGACGTAAGATCGTATGAGGTCTTAGAGTCATCTTCTGGAAAAGGTACCTCCGACCTCTTGCCCTTTTGTGCCAGTGTTCGGTTCTATAGTCTCATATTACAAACACTCTTATGTCAGCTCCTTTGCCTCAAATTGGGAATGAAACGTATCTTAACCCACGTAAGTGGCGAGATGCGTCGATCTATCGCCTCCTTCAAAGCTGGATGTTGCGTCACAGGGGAATCACGTCTTGGAATCGCGTCACATAGAATAATACCACGGAAGTGGGTATGTTGACGAGAATTCTTTACTATGCCCCAGTCAGGGCTTACACCATACACCTCATCGGCCTGGATTCCATAGGTCTCTTATGTTTGTTGGGTGTAAGACTGCTATCTGTAGAGGGTGATATCGCCCCATGAATGAAGCGCTATACCTATTGGTTTTTTCGCGTCTCCTCTCACTCAGCCTTGTGGATACAGGTAGTCGCCTGAAATCAGCAGGAGGGGTGCTGAGCCACATCCTCTCTCGTCCGTGGTCTGGCTGCTATTGAATTTTATAGTATCTGTAGTTCACTGCCGGCTGATTGGGGGTTGGGTGGTATGTCATTCTCCTGGGTTCACTCCTTGTCTCCCCCTCCCTGTTAGGGTGTGTAGGTAGCGGTACTAGTTAAGGTAGGGGTAAAGTCACTCTCCCTTTTTCAGCCTTTTCTCCACTACCTGCAATTGAATTTAGTTTGTCCTGCCGGCTACTTGTTAAGTGGCTCAGTCTAGCTCCCGCTTATCCGTCACCTCCCTCTTCTCCCCCCCCGGAGGTGACGTGTGGGGCTATGGTTTTTTAAACGTAAATCACTAGGACTCACAGCTCCCAACTCTACTGTAAGTACATGCTTGCCCTTGTATTCTAGTGGGATTTATTGGTAGAAAGCTTCCACTTTTGACCAATAATAAACTTAGTCCTTTTCAGTATTGCTCTTGGTTGACTGTTGTAAAAATACCACATTCTTTTGAATATTGTTTCACTACATGAAGAGTGATTTATTTAAGCAGTGGGTAATCTGTCTTTCTTTCCAGCTTGGAAGGTCAGAGAGGGTCACTGGCAATCAACGAGTAGAACAGGAGTAGGACTAACGTCCAGAGACTTCGCCAATTTGATCTCACTACCTGTGCACCTGTATGAAATTGCAGGACGTAACTCCACAGCATTGCAGCAGTAAAGAACCTGCTTTCCTGTCATCGGGATATTATACTCGCTGGTATACTGTGAAGAACTAGCCAGTGGTGGTCACCAACACCTGCGACCCCCCCCCCATCATCAGCAACGGCTACGATTTCAACAACAGTGTCACCAACACCAGACACCCACGTTTTATATACATTTAAATTAGCGTTGAATTCAGTTATCATTTATATTTTTAATTTTTCCTTTTCTTTAAAAATAGGATTAATATTTCATATTTAAGTGTTTTGCATTATATATAATAAAGTGTTTATGTTTGTTATTATTTCTTTTTCTATTCACTAATTTTCCTGAGGAGGAGCCAGCCTGAGTAATACTGACTGAAGTTGTTACAGGGCTGAGTAAGCCTTCACACCCATGATGATCCTTTTCAAATCACTTGTTCTCTCTAGGCTGGAATACTGCTGTACATTAACATCTCCATTCAAAGCAGGTGAAATTGCAGATCTAGAGAGTGTACAGAGATCCTTTACTGCACGTATAAGTTCTGTCAAGCACCTTAACTACTGGGAACGCTTGGAAGCACTTGACTTGTACTCGTTGGAACGCAGGAGGGAGAGATATATCATAATCTACACTTGGAAAATCTTGGAAGGAATGGTCCCAAATCTGCACACAGAAATCACTCCCTACAAAAGTAAAAGACTGGGCAGGCGATGCAAAATGCCCCCAATAAAAAGTAGGGGCGCCATTGGTACACTAAGGGAAAACACCATAAGTGTCCGGGGCCCAAAACTGTTCAACAGCCTCCCATCAAGCATTAGGGGAATTGCCAATAAACCCCTGGCTGCCTTCAAGAGAGAGCTGGACAGATACCTAAAGTCAGTGCCGGATCAGCCGGGCTGTGGCTCGTACGTTGGACTACGTGCGGCCAGCAGTAACAGCCTAGTTGATCAAGCCCTGATCCATCGGGAAGCCTGGTCATGGACCGGGCCGCGGGGGCGTTGATCCCCGGAATAACCTCCAGGTAACCTCCAGGTAACCTTATCTGGAGGGAGGCCCAGTGACAGTATGTGAGTGAGTGTGTGTTTGTGTGTGTGTTTGTGTGTGTTTGTGTGTGTGTGTGTGTGTGTGTGTGTGTGTGTGTGTGGTGTGTGTGTGTGTGTGTGTGTGTGTGTGTGTGTGTGTGTGTGTGTGTGCATGTATGTCGGCAGGATTGTGTGTGGGAGTGAATGTGTTCATGTATGTGTCTGTGAGTGTACTTACATACCATTCCCCCGGCCGGGATTGAACCCGCGGTCATAGAGTCTGAAAACTCCAGCCCGTCGCGTTAGCTAACGCGACGGGCTGGAGTTTTCAGACTCTATGACCGCGGGTTCAAACCCGGCCGGGGGTATGGTTTGTTTGCAATCGTGTCATTACGATTTCTTGAGTCAGTGTACTTACATGTTTGTACTCACCTATTTTTGGTTGCAGGGGTCGATACATAGCTCCTGGACCCGCTTCTTCACCCTCTTCACTGATCGCTACTAGGTCTTCTCTTCCCTTGCTCCATGAGCTTTATCATACCTTGTCTTAAAACTATATATGGTTCTAGCCTCCACTACATCATTTACCATTCTATTTCCACCCTCCTGACAACTATATAACTAAAGAAATACTTCGAAACATCTCTTTGACTGCTCTGAGTCTACAACTTCCAAATGTGATCCGTTGTTTCTGTGTCCCACCTCTGGAACATTCTGCCTCTGTTCACCTTGTCAATTCCTCGTAGTATTTTGAATCTTGTTATCATGTCTCCCCTAACCCTCCTGTCCTGTCGTCAGGCCGATTTATCTTTGGACATTGCCCTTAGCTTTGGAACTAACCTTGTTGCAAACACTTTCTCAAATTTCTTGATGAGCTTGTCCAGGTGTGGGTTCCAAACTCGTTCTACATACCCACATATGGACCTGATGTACACGGTGTACAGATTCTTGAACGATTCCTTACTGAGGTATCAGAACACTATTCTCAGGTTCGCCAGGCGCCCATATGCTGCAACGGTTATCTGGTTGATGTGCACCTCAGGGGATGTACTTGCTATTATACTCACCCCAAGAACCTTTCCCATGAGTGAGATTTGCATGCATTCTTTGGCCACTTAGCAAATACACTGTCTGCAGTCTTCTTTGCCCTTCCCCGTTCTTCATGACTTTGCATTTGGCAGGGTTAAATTCGAGAAGCCTGTTGCTGGACCAAGCTTCCAGCTTGTCCAGATCTTTGTAATCCTGCAAACAGGGACACTTCTGAGTCTATCCCTTCCCTCATGTCATTCACATATACCAAAAACAGCAGTAGCCCTAGGACTGACCCCTGTGGAACCCCACTCGTCACAGGCGCCCACAGTGATAGCTCGTCAGGTACCATGACTCGTTGTTGCCTCCCTGTCTTATTTATTCATGAATGATCCTTAAGCTTTTGCACTAATCTTTTGCGAGGAACTGTGTCGAAGGTCTTCTTGCAGTCCAAGAAAATGCAATCTACCCACCCCTCTCTCTCGTGTTTTCCTTCTGTTACCTTGTTATAAACCTACAGTAGATTTGTGACACATGATTTGCCTTCCCTGAATCCATGCTGGTTGTATTTCGTGAGCATGTTCCTTTTTAGGTGCACCACTACTCTCCTCCTGATAATCTTCTCCATGACTTTGCATACTATACACGTCTGTGACAAAGGTCTATTGTTTAGTGCTTCGTGTCTGTCTCCTTTCTTAAAAATGGGGACTACATTTGCTTTCTTCCATACCTCTAGTAGTTACCAAGTTTCAATGAATGCATTGAAAATTGTTGTTAGTGGCGCACACAGCATTTCTACTTCATCTCTAAGGATCCACGAATAAATGTCCGGTTCCACCGCCTTCGATGTATCGAGGTCACTTAGCAGTTTTTTCACCTCCTCCTCGGTTGTGTGTATTTCATGCAACACTTGTTGGTATATCCCTTGTTGGTGTACCCCTCTGTTCTGACTTCCCAGAGTCCTTTCTATCTCCACCGTGAATACTTCCTTAAATCTCATGTTTAGCTCCTTGGTTGTTTCTTTTGAGCTCCTCACTTCTTTCCTCAGCCTGATTACCTGGTCCCTGACTGTTCTATTCCTCCTGATGTGGCTATACAACAGCTTCGGGTCAGACTTGACTTTCGATGCTATGTCGTTTTCGTACTGTCGCTGGGCCTCCCTCCTTACCTGGGTCCTATATCATCTGCACTTTTTCCATTCACTAGTGCACTTAGATTTGCCTGCCTATACCTTTGGGTAAGCCAAGGGGTCGCTCTGGTCTTCCTATTATTTCTGTTGCCCTTGGGAACAAAACTTTCCTCTATCTCCTTGCATTCGCTGTTACGAGTCCATCATTTCGTTACTGACTTTCCTACCAATTCTCTTTCCCACTGAACCTCCTGTAGGAAGTTCCTCGTACCTGTGTAGTCCCCCTTTTGTAGTTTGGCTTTTCCCACCCTACTCCTGTTTACCCTCTCTGCCTGTAACTCGACTATATATTCAAAGCTCAGAACCACGTGATCACTAGCTGTGAAGGGCCTTTCATATGTGATGTCCTCAATAGCCGAGCTATTCAAGGAGACAACAAGGTCCAGTCTTGCTGGTTCGTCCTCCCTGCTTTCTCTCTTTGGTAGTGTCCCTAACATCCATCATCTTGGCTCTCCATGTTTCGGGACTCCCATGTGGATCCAGGTTTTCCCAGTCAATCTCCTTGTGATAGATGTAGCCCACAACTAGTAATTTGCTCTACCCGTGTGAGCTCTTCTGGCCACTTCAGCTAGTGTGTCCACCATTGCCCTGTTGCTCTCTTCATATTCATGTCTTGGCCTCTTGCAGTTCTGAGGCTGGTTATACATCACTGCATTGACTACCTTATGTCCCCCTGACTGAATTGTACCTACTATGTAGACAATTTCGTCAATTTCGTCCATTCCTCCCGTTTCTTCAAATACCCTTTGGTTTTTAATGAGCAGTGCAACTCCTGCTCCCCATCTGCTCCCTCTATCTTTCCTCACAATCTGACATCCGGGTGGGAAGATTGCATCTGTTATCCCAGTGAGTTTTGTTTCTATGACTACTATGATGTCTGAGGTGTCTCCTTGATTCTTTCATGCCGCTCCTCACATTTATTTATTTCATCCGTATTCGTATACCAAACCTTAATTTTTTTTTCTAATGCTGTGGTCTGGTGAGAACGTTGGGGTTAGGGGAGTGGAAAACCTGATGGAGAGCTATGAGGGGTTCCTGTGGGGATGAAGTTTGTGATGAGGAGGCTGAGGGCAGAGGGTTCAATGTGGGGTTGTGGCTTAGATTGTTTGTTTGCATTGGTCCTCCTGTGGGCGGTTCTAGGGAGGATGTATTTGTTTCTTCCTCCTGAGTCTGGGTTCTCCTGCTCATCTCCGTCTTTGCCTCTCGATCCTCCTTGCATCTCTGTACCCTCTCTTTCAGTTTTTGCATCCCTTCTTGTGTTCTGTCACGGTCGAGGTACACCCTATGGTACTTCAGTATGTCCCTTAGACGTGTTTTCTCCCGCAAGATCCTGTTTTGAGCTGATTCTACCCTGAAAATCAATTTAGCCATTTTTTTTCTCTCCTGCGAAACACTCAATTCACAGAAAATTTGTAACTTGGTACATTGTCCGTTCCTCCCCTAATGATTTCATGATACCTTTCAATCACTTCTTCTTCTCCTGTCTATATTGATTCATAAGTTTCCCTTCAACATCCTCGGAGAAAAAGCCTGGAAGACAAAAACTGAACTCTTCCTTTCGTTCATCCCACTGCATTTCCATTTGCATCCTCTGAGACAGTTTAATTGCCCCATTGAAGCATTCCATCCTTCAGTCTCTTGTATAGCTGATGTCCCTGTGCTTATTGGGTCTGTTTTATTTTTTCTTCCCACCTTTCCTGGGCACTTATGAGGTCTTTTAGAGCCTCTGCATAGATGGCATGCACCTTCATTTTCCTTGGTGTCCTCATTTTTTCCCGATGTGCTCCTATCTTTTCCTGGGCTTGTGGTGGTCTGATAGGGCCTACATGCATACGTATAGCTCCATTGTTCACTACAGTTTCGGTCTGTGACTGCTGTAGCAGTTTCTGATATCATGGTCTGTTTACTCTTAAGGTTCATCAGACAGTTTTAGATTTTTAGTTCCTCTTCAAGGACTCCTGTATCTTAGCCTCTGCTTGCTATGGGCTTGTAGCTCCCCATTTCCCTTCTTTCTGCACCTATCCTCTCTCAATGCTACGTGCCCTTAGCGCTTCTAGCTTCCTTCCTCACCTTCCTCCCTTTTCAGGAGCTCTTCCCACCCCAATCTTCCTTCACCAGGGTCATCTGCCATTCCCTTGGTTCTTTTCCTGCTCTTTGGCACCCCATTTTTTTTTAACCAGAAAAGAGAAGCTTATGTGTTTTCATGTTTGTGATTGATGTGTGTGTGTGTGTACATGTGAGTGTTGTGTGTGTGTATGTGTGTGTGTGTATGTGTGTGTTGTGTGTGTGTGTGTGTGTGTGTGTGTGTGTGTGTGTGTGGTGTGTGTGTGTGTGTGTGGTGTGTGTGTGTGTGTGAGTGTGCATGTACTCCCTGTTGTGGTTGCTGGACCCACCTCTTCACTGGTCTATCTTACTGGGTCTCTCTACCTTCACCATGGCTTCATCATACGCTGCTTTAAAGGCTATGAATGGAATACCTCTTCACTACATCACTTCCCAAACTATTCCACTTTCCTGACTAACTCTGTGACTGAAGAAATGCTTCCTAACATTCATGTGATTCATCTGTGTCTTCAAAATTCAAATGGTCCCCTTGTTGCTGCTGTCCCATTCCCATGGAAAAAAAAAAATTCTGTCTCTGTCCACCTGGTCAATTCTCTCAGCATTTTATATGTCGTTATTTGTTCCTCTATGTTCCTGTCCTCAGTGTCGACAGGTCGATTTCCCATAACTTCCTCGTGGTAGATATACCCCTTAGCTCTGGGACTAGTCTTGTTGCAAACCTCTCTAGTTCTTAAGTGCTTGGTAGGTGTGGGTTCAACTGGTGCCACATACTCCACTATGGGCCTAACGTACAACGGTTGTTACAGGGTCCTGAACGATTCCTTTTTAAGGAGTCGGAATGCTGTTCTTGGGTTTGCGAGGCGCCATATGCTGTGGCATTATTGGTTGATGTGCGCCTCAGAAGATGTGTGGTGTTATACTCACCCCAAGATCTTTTTCCTTGAGTGAGGTTTGTAGTCTCTGTTCCATAGACTCTACTCTGTCTGCGGTCTTTTTTGCTCTTCCCCAGTATTCATGACTTTGCATTGGTGGAATTGAACTTCAGGAGCCAATTGCTGGACCGGCCTGCACTTGTCCAGATCCCTTTGTAGTTCTTCCTGGTCCTCGTCCGACTGAATCCTTCTCGTCAGCTTCACATCTGCAAACAGGCCCACTTCTGAGTCTATTCCTTCCATCATGTCATTCACAAATGCCAGAAACAGCACCGGTCCTAGGACTGACCCCTGGGAACCCCACTCGTCACAGGTGCCCACTCTGACACCTCGCCACGTACCATGATTCGTGCTGTTTTTCCTGACAGGTTTTCCCCTGATCAATTGTAGTGCCTTCCCTGTTATCCCTGCTTGGTCCTGCAGTTTTTGCACAAATCTTTTGTGTTGAACTGTGTCAAACGCCTTTCTCACAGCCCAAAGAAAATACAATCTACCCACCCCTCTCTTGTCTTACTACTGTCACCTGTTATAGAACTCCAGTAGGTTTGTGACACGGATTTCCTGTCCCTGAAACCGTTTTGGGGCTGTCTTTGATAAGCTCATTCCTTTCTAGGTGTTTCTCCACTCTTCTGATAATCTTCTCCATGACTCTCTATACTATACATATCAATGAAAACTTGTCTTAGTTTAATGCTTCATGTCGCTTTTTTTTTAAAATTGGGACTACATTTGCTGTGTTGCTAACCTCAGGTAATCGCCCGTCTCTATAGTTTATGTTCAATATTGTTGTTAGAGGTACACATAGCGTCTCTGCTCCCTCGTCAGGATCGATGGAGAGATGTTGTCCGACTCTATCTCCTTTGAATTATCAAACTCACTCAGCAGCTTCTTAAAATCTTCCTCGGTTTTTATATTTTTTTTTTTGTATATTTTATTTAACATTCAGGTACAAAATATATATTAATATGTCAACGAGATACTAGGCAATAACAAGATTATCATTGTATAATAAATAATAAAATAAAAACACTGGAAAATTATAAAGACTATAAAAAAATAATGTGACAAAAACTAGCACACAAAATTGCACATATACAAGCAATCACATATTATACAACGTGATACTTCTCTGGATATAACTAGGCATGGCTTCCGCCTCCCAAACCCACACAATGTATCCAAGACTTAATCTAAGAACTCATGTACCTTAAAGAGCAAAACAATGCGTTAATTTGGTCGACTACCACGGGGATATTATTATTGACGAAGAATAGGCATTTACAGTGCAAAGGTGGAAACAGGATGACGCTACAATTCACAAAAAAATAAAATATAATAATAAAAAAAAACGAAACTACACTGTGTATTTGATATCTCAATAAACACAAGAAAAGACAATGCAAGCAGCTATAAGTGAACTTATTACACTGACGAGAGGCAAACATTGAAAAATACTGCTTCCACATGCAGTTCAAGCACCATCACAGTTTACAGAAAAATAAACACTTCCCTTTGTAACATATACTATTGAAAAGCACACGAACAGGCATAAAGTAAAAACAGAATAAAAAAACGTTCAACTGTGCTAGGAAGCAACCATATACAAAATAGCACCAATGACTTATTGAGGCCTAATGAGGAAAACATTCCTAAAAGCTTTTATATACAAAGCCTTAAGATATATCGTAGTCACCGTCACATAGGAGACGCACATAAAACACGGAGATCACAAAACATTCACGCACTTGATACACAATTAAACACAGCTGACCGGGCCGTTAGATTACCCACTGAACATCATACTATCTCAAATCTCGTAACTTCAAGGCTTTATATTCAGACGGGAAGTCTCTTTCCCATCTCCCCCTCATATCCCAAACCCTGTTTCGACATTTTGTCCTATATACTGTCTCGTTTAAAACCCCTAATTCTACTGTTGCCATCAACGTGCCTCATAGCCAGGGACACGAAATATAATCGGCCACTACGTACGACCCCGGGCACGTTGTACACGCAAGTCAACCCCACCTACATAAAAAACTCAACACCGGAGTACCGACAACCTCCCCCCCCACCACCAAACGCAAAACCTACTAAATACTCTCGTACCATACCTAAATTTCTCACAGAAATACACAACGTGAAAGGCAGATTCCTCCATTCCACGCCGGACAACCCCAGTCGTCCCCAACGCCTATTTTTACAACACCACCCCGGACGGCAAGATTCCATGTAAAAATTTAAAAACAACTTCCCGTACTTGAGCAGGCAGACGCAATGTTAAACTCGCCTCCATATATCACCCCACGCATACATGGGATACAATCCTTCAACTCGCACCACGACTCTTCCATACCCGCCCTTTCTAAGGTACATAATTTTACACAGCGCACGTCCCTCATGCACAATAATACCCGAGCTCGTGTTGCACCCAATTAAATTCCTCCCACCCACCACCTGCTCAGGTCGTTATAAAAATTCACTTAACCCCCCATGCATCCCACCCAGTCGGTGAAAACGGCTTCACGTAACATGCCATGACACGAGCCTTAGAGGAATGAGGGCCCAACCCTCCCTGATGCCTGGGGTCTCCACCACCGCTTTGTGAGCCAATCGTAGCCTGAACCCCCCAAAAATCGATAAACTCTATCCAAAAGACGTTTGGACGTCCCCCTGCAACAGAGGATACAGTGCAGCAACATGCCATACTTTGCTATAAAGCAGGACATTAATGACGGCCGCCCTCTGATGCAGGGTTAAATGTCGCGGCCGTAGACTATTAAGCGCCCTTCCCGAATTCACGCCCTCATCTGATCGACCTCCCGCATATAATGAACACCACATATAGTGATACGATCAACCACAGTCCCCTCTGCATCCGCCCCATCCCCCACCCCCCTCCCCCAACTCCAGAATCTTCGATTTTTCTCTATTAACACACATCCCGTAGCCTTGCCAAAAAATTGTCAACAAGTCCCCCCACGAAACCCAATTGTTTTCCCCTGATCGTAATAAAACAGTAGTATCTCAACATGACCCACAAGGGTCGGTCGACCATTACTCGGACCCCCCGATGTCTCTACTTTCCCCGTCCACAAACAGCCCAGTAAAAAGGGTCCTGCATACATGCAAAAAGCATTTGAGACATGGAGCATCCCTGACGAATGCCCCTGCTCAAGTGTACAAAAACACCTAACTTCCCATTAACTTGTACTTTTAAATCCGCTCCATTGTACAACGAAGGGCCCCCATATGACCTCATTTCCCAAAAACCCTGCCATCTCATAAAATTTCCACAGAATCTCCCTTTCCACATATCAAAAGCGGCTCGCCCGTCTAAAGCCAAAACACCACCCACACCCTCACCCCGCATTCCTCAACAACTCCTGATATTCCCATGACCATCATACATTGACCTACTGGCACACCAAACTGACTCTTATGGATTACCTTATCAAAAAACTTTCTTAATTCTATTCATCAAATTTTTTGCATATAGTTTATAGTCACTACACATCACAATATGGACAGTAGTCCTTAATCGCTAATGGCAATCACATTTCTAACTAAGACCAACACTGCGTACGCTGAGACAGACCTAAAAACCCCCCCCCCTTCATCGCATTGAGTAAAAAGAACCATAAAAGTCCGTATTACCTCCCAATGTTTGATATAAAATTCAAAGGGATGCCATCAACGCCTGGGGCCTTCCCCTTACTCATTCCTTGCAGGTGCCTTTCCCCCACTTTTGCCTCAGATATAGGCCCACCCATGAGAAGGCAGTCATAATCATTTAACTCGCAACGTACTCCTCTCCCCAAATTTCCCGTATTGCATGTTCACTCACGTCTTTACTCTGCATCTGGAGCTTACTCAAGTATCAACATAACTTATCCCTCAGTTGTTGTTAAGACCCGTCCCTCACTATACCCATCAACCTCATCCTGTACCGCTAACTCACGATGTCAGTCGCCTTTCGTCTTTTTGTCTGACTTCGTAAGACACAAGCAGACGGTTTGTCACCCACAAAGCTCTTCCACTCCACTCGAAATGCCGCGCCCCATCGAAAATATCAAATTTTTTTAATACCTGGATGTGTTCTTTAAGAGCTCAATCTCATCCACTGGGTAAACCCCAGATGCCTCTCCCTGCACATAACATTGTTGTAGTTGACTCTCCTGATACCTCAGAAAACCATACTCCATGCGAGTGGCCTCCTTACCCGATGCACATAAAAAACCTTAATTCGAGGCTTCACAACCTCATCCCACCATTGCACTAAATCCCACCCCTCCAGGAGTCTACTCCCCTAGCGCCCATAAGTCCGTGAATAGTTCCCGATCATCTGCACTTTGTAACATCCGCTATGCAATTTCCCGTATCCCTTAAAAAGATTCGGGAAACCTCCCAGTCGAGTCTACAAAAACTCCCCGGTGGTCAGAGAAAAAAACATTCAACACACGCACATTGATTACGACCATACACCTAACCTAACCCAACCTAACCTAACCTACCCCATACACCTTATCTAAACATGCCGCATAGCCCTACGTACAAAAGTATGCTCAATCCCCAAGTCACGTCCTCCGCGTACATCTACCAACCCCCGCCCAGACAACAAGTACCCAAAATAAAACGAACAGAAACCTGCCCCCTCGGTTCAACGTCTTTACGGCGCACCACACAGTTCCAGTCACCACGACCACTGTAATTTCCCGGGAGGGACCTCAAATAATACACTAAGGACATCTCTAACAAAAGGGATTTTTAAAATTGATAAATTAGACACATGTGCAACTCTTGGGTATCTTTATTGAGGAAAAGTTTCGCCACACAGTGGCTTCATCAAAATTCACCTTTGTATGGACTGATGAAGCCACTGTGTGGCGAAACGTTTCCTCAATAAAGATACCAAGAGTTGCACATGTGTCAATTTATCAACATGTCGGTTCTCTGAACCATTCATCTACAAACCTGTCAGACACTGCAACTTCTTGGGATCTTAATACTTGGGAATCTTCGCTTGCCTAATTCTTGGGCACGACCTACTTCAACATTTAACAAATGTTACACGACCTATGACTGCTGCACCTCTCCTACCAAGGTTTTTTAAAACTCCTTCTCCGCACGTATGCCATATTCTATTCAAGATTGATGGACTGACCACATCGACTCAAGGTTGAGGGACTGATTACCTCATTCTCCTCCTGTTCTTCAAGATTTTCCTTTTTATGGACTGATGAAGCCACTGTGGCGAAACGTTTCCTTCAAAAAAGACACCCAAGAGTTGCACATGTGTCTAATTTATCAACATGTCGGTTTTTCTGAAACCCTTCATCACAAACATTTTTAATATTAACATCATGTTCAGCCGGCCCCTATACCCCTACCAAAGCCAACCCTTCTACTACCCAATCCCCCACGACTCGCAAACCCTGCGACCCTCCACCCTTCCTCCCAATGTCGCATCACAAAAGGGCTGTTGCTTTTATCAACACAGCCACTCCACCTTTCAGACTCTGGAGTGAGTCACATAAATGTCATACCCTCCATCTTTTAAAAAACTTCCTACCTTAAAGGGTTTTGTTCTTGCAAAAAAACAATCTACTGCAAAACGATTCAACCCGTCACGCACTTGCACACACTTTTTGACAGATTTAGACCATTAACAATTTAAAAGTTTTCACACCTAACTATGTTAAAGGTGGCTTTCCCCTAGGGGCTACCACTCCCTTTTTCTCTTTGCGTCGGCAAGCACCCAAGCACTTCCCGCACCTTTTGGGAATCCCCGTGATATTACCTGCTCTCCTGGACTCGCGCGACCTTCCCCCACCCATGATTTTTCCCATCACGTCTTCTTCCCCGAACGTTGTCCAGGGGTCAAGATATCATCGGAGTCGGACGGGGTAGCCGCACACTTCCTAGAAACAGCATCTTAACATGTCCCATTTCTTGGAGTGTACTCCTTTTGAATTCAGCCTGAACAGTATGAACCCTCGAACTCTCCAAATCTCGTACTTCAGCTATCTGATAAGCTCACCCCACACGTAATCTCACCTCATGGGAAACCTTCATAGAAGGCACACACGGCACAGAATCAGACTCATGCGATGCTAATATGTCACTAAACGCAGATACAATGTCGTCCTCCATATCCCCTGCCTCTTTTGCTAGAGGGATTTCACTGCTCAATGTTCCACCTCGTCAAGGGAGGCAGTCCAGGTAGAGTCACACAAGATGACTCTAGTAGCATGGCTCGATCAACCTCAGCACTCCATGATGTCAGACGCGGGGGAGCCCTCGAAAACCCCTTTTCTTCGGAGCCTGAGGGGGTTTACCTCGCTGTCAGGACGACGACTACGCCCCGAGGGCGGCTGGCACTGAGCACATTTCCGCTATGTGATCCAAAGCGCCGCAGAGTCGGCAAGTTCTTCTCTGGCCAGGATACGTAACGTACACCTGAGTACAAAAATCCTCCAGGTGCACGTACGAAGGAATCGGCTGACACAGGAACATTATCAATGTAAATGACCCTCCTGAAGCCCAGCATAGGGCCGTCAGACCACTTACCCATGGTGACCAGGTGGATCTTCCCAAAAACGTTCAAAAGTGTCACATATATCAACTTCATTGGCCTCAAAAGGCACGTTTTGGCACAGTACCCATGCATAGTACCGTGAAACGTCATGCAACTGGACAGAAACTGCTGGGGTGACTTGCTTACTTATATCCTGGTACTAGGTCACAATCTTCTGTACATCTGAGTGTCACAAAACTTGAGAACATCCTTTGTAGTTCCATTCAAGGCGACGTCACACAAGGATTCACGCTGAATGCCATATGTATCACGAATGATTGCTGGCATTTTAACCCCATTCATTGATTCACTGGTGATAGAGCCCCGTGCTATTGAATACAAAACAGTATTAACACGCCCGCGAAACACAGTCGCCATTGTTGTTGATGTTGTAAAAACTCCTCCACCAGGTGTCGGGACTGAGGAGAAGCAAACTGACAACCGCTCAGCACAACGTCTGTCGGTTTTATATATTGTGTCTAACACCTGGTGGTGCAACCTACCTCTCCATCTTTCTGGGGTCCCTTCTAATTTTCCCTTTTGAGGGAAAAGTGGGTTTTAAGTGGGGTTAGGGTTGTTCAGGCAACTAGGAACCCTTAGCGAGTTACGTCGAGCACCCCCATCCCCTTTAGCGGGCTAGGGCGAAAACTCTAGCTCCTGGTTCTCAGGTGTTTCAATTTCTACTCCTGGTACATTGACCTTACCTGGTGTGGGTTGAAGTTTGGGGGTAACTTCATGTCCACTCTTCTCCTGATCAGGTAAGGTGATCTAACGGAATTTACATTTTGTTTTTTTTTTTTTTTGTTTACCATAATGATTTTGCATTTTTACCCTTCTTTTCATTCTTAATGCTATATTTGCCTAACTGTTTGGGAACCAGTCTACTTTTTTAATTACCAAACTCTGGTACTGGCTGATCATCCAGGGTAGGCGCCAGATAGGGGAGCAAATACTTGTTAAATTGGATTAATTAACATTGCCCCACTACTATCGGCCCTCATTTATCCTACTTGTGGTGCTCCAGTCAAGTGGTACAGAAAATTCCAAAAAAATCGGACTGTTAACATCTGCCCAAGATTTCCTACATCGTCTTAAACATCAGAGATTCATCAGGGCCTTTCCTACTCCTGCCCAAATACAGCACCAGAACCAAAAGCCACTTTCATTACATTTAAATTTTAAGTAAAATGCTCAAAGACAATATTTTTATTATTCCTAGAGTCGTTTCTTTATTTATTTTTTTTCCCTTTTTTTATATTTTTTTAAAACTTAGGTATAAAATATGGGGACATAAATTAAATATGTAAAAAGATACGGCAGAGAGCAATAATCAACTGTGACTACACAAACTACTGAAAGCAGCACATATATAATGACATCAGAACTGACTTCACTCAAATCGAACACTGCTTCTACGTACTGTTGCTTCGCATGAAAAAGATGGTCGTATAAAAACCCATTGATACCTACCCAGTAATGCTTACACTTCAATCCCCCCCCCACCGGTGAAAACGTGCCACTTTCACGTTAGCATACAGAGTGACAAAGCTCTTATACTTAACATTTATAAGAAACATTAGAAACTTCAATGACAAAATATATAAACAAAAATCCAGCCATGAAACGGCTGACACTTTAAATACAAGTAATGTCTGAACATGATGGCTCTACTCCTACCAGAAAAGTAAACCTCACTATCGCCGCAAGGTTAAGGCAACACCGTATACCCAAACAAAAACAATGGCACACAGCTCTTATTGTAGCGCTCTTAAGTGGTGATATCCAAATTAATCCAGGACCTCAAACAAATTGTGCAGAGGCAAAACAGACAGATAAAATGACGGCAATAATGACGGTCTAGAAAGCTAGGGATGAAACCTTAATTTCCATATGTAATGCATACATAGGTCAATGTGAGACAATACAGCCATTTTTATCTCAAACCTACCAAACGAATGCATAAAACTGTACTAAAGTACGCAATGAAAAACAGAAAAGGCACCTTATGTAAAATGTGTAAGGGGTTTGGGTGCATGATGGATGTATGTACAATTATAGCAACGGTGCCAGAATTCATTTTGGTGTAAAAAATGCACTTTGGCACAGTTACCCTTTAGCAGTGATGACATTGTTTTTACTAATTTTAATACAAATGACCATTCCCCATATATTGATGATTATGATTGTTTTTATGAAAACAGGCCTTTCACTTTATTTCATGACCAATGCAAGATCACTTCTTCCAAATTGGCAGAGATTAGGTTTCTAGCTAACAAAATTAGGGCGGGCAGTTATAACCATCTCTGAATTTTGGGTTTGGGAAATGAAAACGGGGGACTGACGACGAGGTCAAAATAGATGGTTTACAATATAAAACGCTTAGATAGGAACAGAAAGGGTGGTGGAGTATGTGCCTACATTAGAAATGACTTAGCTTACAACCAAGACCTGATTTAAATAACAATAAACTGGAAAGATTCTATGGTTTGAAGTGCTGCTTCCCAAACCAAACCCATCTTAGTAGGAACTAGTTTACCGCCCTCCTACCCAGGACCAGTTCTTAGAAGACTTTTCCAGAGTCTTGTCCGGATTGAAAGCAATTGCAAACAATAATACGGGCGACTTCAATATCTGTTTTCAGCAACAAAATAACGGGCTATGCAAAAGGTAATAAGCAAATCCTAGGATTTAAAATAGCTACACCCAATTTAATTAATAAACCAACCCTGATCACACATTTCTCAGCCACCCTAATTGACCACATACTTTGCAACCGCCCTGAGAAACATTAGTCAGTCAGGCGCCCATTTAACCACAGGTCTTAGGGGATCATTTCATCATTTACTGCACCAGGAAAATCACTAGGGATAGGATAGGCCTACACAGGACAAATAAAAATGAGGTCAACTAGAAACTACAGAAAAGAAAACACTGGTAAATAGGCTAACAATTGTGACTGGACAGAGATAACAAGTTGCACGGGGACGAAAACGATGCCTGGGGAAAAATTCAAAACAATGTTCACTACCATTCTTAATAATATTGCCACCAGTTAAAGAGGTTAGGATTAAACGAAGAACTGAACCCTGGATGAATACTGAAAAATATTAGATAATATGAAATTCAGAGACCAGCTTGCTAAAAAGATTTAAAGCAAACAGACAGGATATTGCAGCACTAAATGAATTCCAAAGGGTGAGGAACAGAGAACAGAGGCTTATAAAAGGAGCAAAGGCAAAGCACTATTGCTCAAAAATTGAAGAATATAAGCATAACCCCAAAAAGCCTGGCAACAACTAAAACAGTTGGGGTATAGCCATAAGCCATAGATAGGTCTAACATAGTACTCACAAATCGATAATGAGGGATGCCACGAAACATCTAAGGTGGCAAATTGCTTTAATTCCTACTACACATCTTTGCATTTAACACTAGTAAGTAAACTACCAGCTGCATTTAAAAACCTTTAAAAACAGACTCTGATAAGTTTCAAACATACTATACCAATAAAGGGGGAACCCCAAACAGTTGTCAACTGTAAGTGTATCTCATGACTTCATTCAAAAAGAACTAAGCAGGTTAAACCCAACTAAGAGCACAGGCCCTGATAACATCCCGTCTAAGTTCCTAAAAGATGGTGCTTTTTGAACTGTTCAATCCCTATTGCTCACATAATAAATCTATCAATCACCACTAATACCATACCAGAGGGGTTCAAGGAGGCCAGAGTTAACTCCTATCTTCAAGAAAAATAATAGGTCTGATGTAAGCCAAAACTATAGACCTGTTAGTAAAACTCATATAATATCTAAAATTCTGGAGAGGGCGGTGTATTCTCAATTTGTTAAGTACCTTAATGACAACAGCTTCTCCATAGCTATCAATCGGGCTTTAGAAGATCCTACTCAACCCCATACCTCCCTTAATAAAACTGATGGATTACCTGAGAACTGAAATGTCAAAAGGGAACCTCCCTAGGTATGGTAACCTTAGACCTTGCAAAAGGCCTTCGAAACTGTCAACCACAATATATTATGTAAAAAACTTCAAACTATCGGTATAGGTTCTGTAGACTGGTTTAAGTCCTACCTTAGCAACAGGAGACAAATAGTCCCAAAAAAAACAAAACAGAATCAGAACCCCTGCCGAAAAAACATGTGGAGTTCCCCAAGGTAGTATTCTGGTCCCTTACTATTCTTATGTTATGTCAATGATATGCCTATCAGTGTCCCAAATGCAAACTCCTACTGTATGCAAGAGACAGGCCTGTTAGTGACAGGGGAAAGACCCACAAGATATTGCAAATGTTTTTTAAAACTGGAACTGGGAGTCCTGGCAGCAAATGGTTAGTAGACAACAAACTATCCCTTACACCTAGGGAAAACTGGGAAACCATTCTCTTTGGAACGAAACATAAACTGAGAAGGGTAAATAATTTTAAATGTTCAGTGTAATGGGGAGTCCCCTCACTTTTTGGTTTCATCAGTTAAATATCTGGAATCCCCTTTGACCCATGCATGTCAGGAGAATTGATAGGGAACAGTGTAGTAAAGAAAGCGAATGCCAAGCTGAAATTCCTGTATAGACAAGCACGGTGTCTACCTACTGAGGCTCGCAGGGCCCTATGTCTAGCCCTTTTTACAATGCCATATGGATTACGCTTGCTCTTCTTGGTACTCTGCCTTGACAAAAACACTGAAAGATAGACTGCAAATCACCCAAACAAAATCGTAAGATTCATCCTGGGGCTGGGGAAACCAAGAGAACAGTAGGCCCCGGATGAATTACAGCAGTTGGATATGCTGAATGTTGAAGACAGGGGTAAAACAACTGAAGCTAAATCATGTTTAAAAATTGCTACGAAACAGTGTCCAGAATATCTGCTGTCAATTTTTGTCAAGTTGGGAACCAAAGCAATCATAGTACTATGGGGAAGAGCACAACATTGTAGTACCCACCACAGTCAGTGGCCAGGCATTCAAACACCATTTTTTGTACAGCAATAAAGGAATGGAACAGACACCCACAAATGTCAAGGCCAGTCATAGCTTGAACCGAGTTCAAGAAGACTGCATAAAAGTTCCTGATGAAACGAAGCAACCGAAAGGAGGGGAATGATTTTCTAATTTTTTTAGCTAAAATACGTGTAAATTTTACCTTAGCCTAGTAATAGACCCCGTATTGTAGATAGTCGTATGACCCTCGGTAGTAGATAGTCTTAATGACCCTCGTATTGTAGATATCTTAATGACCCTCGTGTAGTAGTCTTTTTTAGTATGATAATAAGATGTTTCATTATAGAATAATAAGAAAATATTATAACCAATATATTATAATAATAAGGTAAAAGGACCCCCAATGGAAATAAGTCACTCTGTCTGAACTTTTTTGGGTTATCCTAGGTTCTCTACACATATCGGCTATGTAGGATAATTTATGTAACTGTATTGTGTATACCTGAATAAATTTACTTCTTTACTTACGTACTTACTACAATCCTACCACACCTGAACCTTCATATACCCTATGGTAATAATCAATCGTTCATGTGTGAGATTTTAATACACTACCGCTGACGCTTCAACCATCCCACCCCTCCCACATCCAGTTCACTGTGTCTGCTGTCACCAATCATAACCACCAACAGTCATTGAATGTTAATTAGCGTCTCTCATAATATATATTTGTGTTATAAGGTTTCCGCATCGCTATTGGGCCCGTGTGGACGTATGCGCAGTAGCTCCTGATTGAGTGGCTTTTGCTCAGTGTTGACGTGTACTTACTCTGTGAAGACCTGTTTGCCGCGCTCTCTACTACTTGAAAGCAAGATGCCCTCCATCGAGCAACTTTACCAAAGCTTTAAGAAGAATTGAGGTTGCGAAGGTGGAGATTCGGCGACTGACCGAGGAAAACAAGAAGAATTCGTAGTAGTCCTCCTGTTTTTGAGTCCTCAGGTCAAGAAGGTAAACTGGTCAGTGCTGGACAGCAGGGAACGAATTGACTATCAAGAAGACGAATTGAAAGGTATAAACGATAAGAAGAAAAGACTGCCTTGGAAACTGTTGTGAAACAATCTAATACATCTTCATGCTACCCACGAATGTGGTCGACTACTGGAAACAACACGACGAACGACACCAAGGAAGTAAGAATATTGTTGTGTTGGGGATAGCCAAGTTAGTATATGGATAGGCGTTTCTGCTTGAAGGACAGAGTAGGAGACAGAGAGTTTGCTTTCCTGGGGCTCGATGGAGGATATGTTAGCCGTTGGATGACATCATGAAGAGGTAAAGGGAGCATCCTATTATCTGACTCAGTGCTGGAGCAACGATGTTGGCAGAGACGTAGGAGTGAAGACCTGATTAGCAGGTATAGGTCAGCAATTAGAAATAATTAGAGGAAAGGGTGGAACCCTGTACATATGTGGTATTTTGCCAAGGAGAGAGTTGAAATGAATGGTTGTCCAGGGCAATTGGTGTCAATTGCTGGCTGGACAAATACTGTAAGAAAGTGCGTAACACATATGACAACTGGACCACTCTGTGGCAGAAATGACATGTAATGCCAGGATGGGTCACTTATCTAGGTTCTGGGTGGTAGCACTGCAACTGCAAGTGGAGGGAGCAGTTAGGACTTTACACTAGGAATAGTTATGGTTAGGGTTTTGTCTGAAAACAGTGAAGTCCAGTGTAGTAATATTACTAGTTCTAGGGGAAACTAGTAATAAGCGAACGAGGAAGATAAGAAAAGCCAGGGACTTTGGGTGCTAAGGACAGTAATAGTTTAGTAGAAAAACGAAATGAGCAGGAAGGGTAAAGAAGAAAGGAAGTCTTTCATGTTTATTATGCTAATTGCTGTATGCTAGGAATAGATGGACGAGTTGAAGATTAGTTGCTAGTGCAGGTAACATTGATGTATTTCCCTTTACTGAGACGTGGTTTAATTCCAAAAGTCGGGACATGCCTGCGGAATGACATATTCAGGTTTAAATTGTTCCAAGTAGATAGAAGTACGGGAAGGTGGGTGGGTGGCATTGTATGTCCGAATCGCTTGATCTGTTTGCATAAAAACGGTTATTAAGTCGCAGAAGTAACACATACAAGACTGTTTGGATAGAATTTTTCAGAGGGGCATGAAAACTGATTTTTAGGAGTGATATACCGTCCCCCAAACTTAGATAGGGACCAAGAGAGACTACTATGGGAGGGAAATTGTTAAGGCCACAAGGCACAATCATGTAATAAATTCTAGGAGACTTAACTTAGTCATATTGATAGGAATTCTTGACTGGGAATTTAGATTCATACGACTCCTTAGAAGGTAGTTCAGGAC
>NW_026508614.1:0-5000 GCF_026875155.1 Cherax quadricarinatus
GGAAGGGTTGGAGCTAACTCACATCAGGAGGTTTAAGTAACTCACTCAGGGAGGGTTGAGAGCTACTCACATCAGGAGGTTGAAGCTACCACATCAGGGAGGGTGAAGCTAACTCACATCAGGGAGGGTGAGACTACTCAACAGGGAGGGTTGAGAGCTAACCACATCAGGGAGGTTGAGAGCTACTCCTCAGGGAGGGTTGAGAGCTACTCACATCAGGAGGGTTGAAGCTACTCACATCAGGAGGGTTGAGAGCAACCACTCGGGAGGGTGAGAGCTAATACATCGGAGGTTGAGACTACTCACAAGGAGGTTGAGCTACCACATAGGAGGTTGAGGCTAACTCACATCAGGAGGGTTGAAGCAATCACATAGGGAGGGTTGAGGGTTCCACACAGGAGGGTTGAGAGCTACTCACATCAGGAGGTTTGAGCAACTCACATCAGGAGGGTGAGAGCTAACTCACATCAGGGGGGGTTGGAGCTAACTCACATCAGGAGGGTGAGAGCTAACTCACATAGGGAGGGTTGGAGCTACTCACTCAGGAGGGTGTAGCTCCCCATCAGGGAGGGTTGAGAGCTAACTCACATCAGGAGGGTTGAGAGCTAACTCACATCAGGGGGGGTTGAGAGCTACTCACATCAGGGAGGGTTGAGAGCTAACTCACATCAGGGAGGGTTGAGAGCTAACTCACATCAGGGGGGGTAGAGTAACTCACATCAGGGAGGGTTGAGAGCTAACTCACATCAGGGAGGGTTGAGAGCTAACTCACATCAGGGAGGGTTGAGAGCTAACTCACACAGGAGGGGTGGAGCTAACTCACATCAGGGAGGGTTGAGAGCTAACTCACATCAGGGAGGGTTGAGAGCTAAACCACATCAGGGAGGGTTGAGAGCTAACTCACATCAGGGAGGGTTGAGAGCTAACTCACATCAGGGAGGGTTGAGAGCTAACTCACATCAAGGGAGGGTTGGAGCTAACTCACATCAGGGAGGGTTGGAGCTAACTCCATCAGGGAGGGTTGAGAGCTAACTCACATCAGGGGGGGTTGAGCTAACTCACATCAGGGAGGGTTGGAGCTAACTCACAAACAGGGAGGGTTGAAGCTAACTCACATAGGGAGGGTTGAGAGCTAACTCACATCAGGGAGGGTTGGACTAAACCACATTAGGGGGGTTGAGAGCTCTCACATCAGGGAGGGTTGAGGGCTAACTCACATCAGGGAGGGGTTGGAGCTAACTCACATCAGGGGGTTGAGAGCTACTCACATCAGGGAGGGTTGGAGCTAACTCACATCAGGGAGGTTGAAAGGGCCCACTCACATCAGGGAGGGTTGAGAGCTAACTCACATCAGGGAGGGTTGAGAGCTAACTCACATCAGGGAGGGTTGAGAGCTAACTCACATCAGGGAGGGTTGAGGGCTAACTCACATCAGGGAGGGTTGAGCTAACTCACATCAGGGAGGGTTGAGAGCTAGCTCACATCAGGGAGGGTTGAGAGCTAACTCACATCAGGGGGGTGGAGCTAACTCACATCAGGGAGGGTTGAGAGCTAACTCACATCAGGGAGGGTTTGAGGGCTAACTCACATCAGGGGGGGTTGAGGCTAACTCACATCAGGGAGGGTTGAGAGCTAACTCACATCAGGGAGGGGTTTAGAGCTAACTCACATCAGGGAGGGTTGAGAGCTAACTCACATCAGGAGGGGTTTGGGGCTAACTCACATTTAGGGAGGGTTGAGAGCAACTCACATCAGGGAGGGTTGGAGCTAACTCACATCAGGGGGGGTTGGAGCTAACTCCCCATCAGGGAGGGTTGGAGCTAATCACATCAGGGGGGGTTGAGAGCTACCACATCAGGGAGGGTTGGAGCTAACTCACATCAGGGAGGGTTGAGAGCTAACTCACATCAGGGAGGGTTGTGAGCTAACTCACATCAGGGAGGGTTGTGAGCTAACTCACATCAGGGAGGGTTGTGAGCTAACTCACATCAGGGAGGGTTGAGAGCTACTCACATCAGGGAGGGTTGTAGCTAACTCACATCAGGGAGGGTTGAGAGCTAACTCACATCAGGGAGGGTTGGAGCTATCACATCAGGGAGGGTTTAGAGCTAACTCACATCAGGGAGGGTTGTGAGCTACTCACATCAGGGAGGGTTGGAGCTAACTCACATCAGGGAGGGTTGGAGCTAAAATCACATCAGGGAGGGTTGAGAGCTACTCACATCAGGGAGGGTTGGAGCTAACTCACATCAGGGAGGGTTGAGAGCTAACTCAACATCAGGGAGGGTTGGAGCTACTCACATCAGGGAGGGTTGGAGCTAACTCACATCAGGAGGGTTGGAGCTAACTCACATCAGGGAGGGTTGGAGCTAACTCACATCAGGGAGGGTTGGAGCTAACTCACATCAGGAGGGTTGGAGCTAACTCACATCAGGGAGGGTTGAGAGCTAACTCACATCAGGGAGGGTTGAGAGCTAACTCACATCAGGGAGGGTTGTGAGCTAACTCACATCAGGGAGGGTTGAGAGCTAACTCACATCAGGGAGGGTTGTGAGCTAACTCACATCAGGGAGGGTTGAGAGCTACTCACAATCAGGAGGGTTGGAGCTAACTCACATCAGGGAGGGTTTTGGGGCTAACTCACATCAGGGAGGGTTGAGAGCTAACTCACATCAGGGGGGGTTGAGAGCTAACTCACATCAGGGAGGGTTGGAGCTAACTCACATCAGGGAGGGTTGAGAGCTACTCACATCAGGGAGGGTTGGAGCTAACTCACATCAGGGAGGTTGGAGCTAACTCACATCAGGAGGGTTGAGAGCTAACTCACATCAGGGAGGGTTGAGAGCTAACTCACATCAGGGAGGGTTGAGAGCTACTCACTCAGGGAGGGTTGAGAGCTAACTCACATCAGGGAGGGTTGAGAGCTATCACAAACAGGGAGGGTTGGAGCTAACTCACATCAGGGAGGGTTGAGAGCTAACTCACATCAGGGAGGGTTGGGGCTAACTCACATCAGGGAGGGTTGAGGCTAACTCACATCAGGGAGGGTTGAGAGCTAACTCACATCAGGGGGGTTGGAGCTAACTCACATCAGGGGGGGTTGAGAGCTAACTCCACATCAGGGAGGGTTGGAGCTAACTCACATCAGGGAGGGTTTTGGGCTAACTCACATCCAGGGGGGTTGGAGCTAACTCACATCAGGGAGGGGTTTGAAGCTAACTCACATCAGGGAGGGTTGAGAGCTAATCACATCAGGGAGGGTTGAGAGCTAACTCACATCAGGGAGGGTTGAGAGTAACTCACATCCCGGGAGGGTTGAGGCTAACTCACACAGGGAGGGTTGAGAGCTAACCACATCAGGGGGGGTTAGAGCTAACTCACATCAGGAGGGTTGAGAGTTTAAATCACATCAGGGAGGGTTGAGAGCTACTCACATCAGGGAGGGTTGAGAGCTAACTCACATCAGGGAGGGTTGTGAGCTAACTCACACAGGGGGGGTTGGAGCTAACTCACATCAGGGAGGGTTGAGAGCTAACTCACATCAGGGAGGTTGAGAGCTAACTCACATCAGGGAGGGTTGGAGCTAACTCACATCAGGGGGTTTGAGAGCTAACTCACATCAGGGGGTTGAGAGCTACTCACATCAGGGAGGGTTGGAGCTAACTCACATCAGGGAGGGTTGAGAGCTAACTCACATCAGGGAGGGTTGGAGCTAACTCACATAGGGAGGGTTTTGGGGCTAACTCACATCAGGGAGGGTTTAGAGCTAACTCCACATCAGGGAGGGTTGAGAGCTACTCACATCAGGGGGGTTTGTGAGCTAACTCACATCAGGGAGGGTTTTAGAGCTAACTCACATCAGGGAGGGTTGGAGCTAACTCACATCAGGGAGGGTTGGAGCTAACTCACATCAGGGAGGGTTGAGAGCTAACTCACATCAGGGAGGTTTCGTTTGGGGCTAACTACATCAGGGAGGGTTGAGAGCTAACTCACATCAGGGAGGGTTGAGAGCTAACTCACTCGGGGGGGTTGAGAGCTAACTACATCAGGGAGGGTTGAGAGCTAACTCACATCAGGGAGGGGTTTAGAGCTAACTCACATCAGGGAGGGTTTGGAGCTAACTCACATCAGGGAGGTTTTAGAGCTAGCTCACATCAGGGAGGGTTGAGAGCTAACTCACATCAGGAGGGTTTGGAGCTAACCCCACATCAGGGAGGGTTGAGAGCTAACTCACATCAGGGAGGGTTGTGAGCTAACTCACATCAGGGAGGGGTTTAGAGCTAGCTCACATCAGGGAGGGTTGAGAGCTAACTCACATCAGGGAGGGTTGGAGCTAACTCACATCAGGGAGGGTTGAGAGCTAACTCACATCAGGGAGGTTTTAGAGCTAACTCACATCAGGGAGGGTTGAGAGTACTCACAAACAGGGAGGGTTGAGAGCTAATACATCAGGGAGGGTTGGAGCTAACTCACATCAGGGAGGGTTGAGGGCTAACTCACATCAGGGAGGGTTGAGAGTTTTCTCACATCAGGGAGGGTTGAGAGCTACTCACATCAGGGGGGGTTGAGAGCTAACTCACATCAGGGAGGGTTGTGAGCTAACTCACATCAGGAGGGTTGAGAGCTAACTCACATCAGGGAGGGGGTGAGCTAACTCACATCAGGGAGGGGTTTAGAGCTACTCACATCAGGGAGGGTTGTGAGCTAACTCACATCAGGGAGGGTTGAGAGCTAACTCACATAGGGGGGGTTGGAGCTATCTCACATCAGGAGGGTTGAGAGCTAACTCACATCAGGGAGGGGTTTTGGGGCTACTCACATCAGGGAGGGTTGGAGCTAACTCACATCAGGGAGGGTTGTGAGCTAAACTCACATCAGGGAGGGTTTTAGAGCTAACTCACATCAGGGAGGGTTGAGAGCTACTCAATCAGGGAGGGTTGAGAGCTAATCACATCAGGGAGGGTTGAGAGCTAACTCACATCAGGGAGGGTTGAGAGCTT
>NW_026508614.1:10000-13542 GCF_026875155.1 Cherax quadricarinatus
CCTCAGCCAGGGAGGTGACCTGGAGCACATCTAACCTGTTCCCTCAGCCAGGGAGGTGACCTGGAGCACATCTAACCTGTTCCCTCAGCCAGGGAGGTGACCTGGAGCACATCTAACCTGTTCCCTCAGCCAGGGAGGTGACCTGGAGCACATCTAACCTGTTCCCTCAGCCAGGGAGGTGACCTGGAGCACATCTAACCTGTTCCCTCAGCCAGGGAGGTGACCTGGAGCACATCTAACCTGTTCCCTCAGCCAGGGAGGTGACCTGGAGCACATCTAACCTGTTCCCTCAGCCAGGGAGGTGACCTGGAGCACATCTAACCTGTTCCCTCAGCCAGGGAGGTGACCTGGAGCACATCTAACCTGTTCCCTCAGCCAGGGAGGTGACCTGGAGCACATCTAACCTGTTCCCTCAGCCAGGGAGGTGACCTGGAGCACATCTAACCTGTTCCCTCAACCAGGGAGGTGACCTGGAGCACATCTAACCTGTTCCCTCAGCCAGGGAGGTGACCTGGAGCACATCTAACCTGTTCCCTCAGCCAGGGAGGTGACCTGGAGCACATCTAACCTGTTCCCTCAGCCAGGGAGGTGACCTGGAGCACATCTAACCTGTTCCCTCAGCCAGGGAGGTGACCTGGAGCACATCTAACCTGTTCCCTCAGCCAGGGAGGGAGGGAAGGAGGGAGGGATAAATGGAATGAAGAAAGAAGGAAAGAATGCCGGAAGGAAGTAGCAAATAAGGTAATAAATAAGGGAAATAAGAAGGTAGGGAGGGCAGGGTAATGGAGGGGAGAAGAGTGAGGAGGAAGAATGGAAGAGAGGGAAGAAAAGGGGAGTAAAGTAAGGAAGGAGGAAGCAAAATAGAGAGGAAGGAGAGGATAAAGGGAAGGAGGGAAGCAAGAAGAGAAACATTAAGGGAAGGAGAAATAATAAAAAGAAAGAATTAAGGAGTGTTGTATAAAGTTAGGTATTTATTCAGAATTCACAGAATCGATCACAGATCCTGTGCAACCTGAAGGGAGGAAATCAGAGCCATCTAGTGGTGCGATAATGCCCTAGATCGTCGTCTGGTGACCCTCACGAATGCTGTGTCAGCAGCAAACTTTCAACCCACTGTTACCTCTGATTTTCTGTGATCTTTTTCGGCTCACTGCAGTGCTAAAGACATTTTTTTTAAATAAATTAGATACAGTACTGTGCTGCTGTTGTATTAAATACAATAATTACTGGGTGGAAATAAATATGCACAGCTTGGTAGTGGTTTTATTTTGTTACAGTGTTTTAGTTACATGTAAACTACCTTACCTGTATACTGCAGAAGAGAAATAAATTATCTGTATACGCATTTGTAAAAGCTAGCTGAGGGGGGGGGGAGGGGGTTCATACAAGGTGTTGGAATCTGTCAGTCTGAGCTGGGAGACTTCAGGGGGACAATGAGGATCTGTGTCAAGTATTCCAGGAAGGGTTCATCAGCTTAGGACAGCTTTAAAGCTTTCCTTTCAGGAGAGCTGGAGTTACTATCACTTGAGGTTAGAGACTAGACGCTGCTTACAGGGAAGGCAGGCAGGAAGGAAGGAAGGAAGGAAGGAAGGAAGGAAGGAAGGAAGGAAGGAAGGAAGGAAGGAAGGAAGGAATGAAGGGAGGAAAGAGGAAGGAAGGAAGGAAGGAAGGAAGGAAAGAAGGAAGGAAGAAAGGAAGGAAGGTAGGAAGAAAGAAAGGAAGGAAGGAAGGAAGGAAGGAAGGAAAGAAGGAAGGAAGGAAGGAAGGAAGGAAGGAAGGAAGGAAGGAAGGAAGGAAGGAAGGAAGGGAGGAAAGAAGGAAGGAAGGAAGGAAGGAAGGAAGGAAGAAAGGAAGGAAAGAAGGAAGGAAGGAAGGAAGGAAGGAAGGAAGGAAGGAAGGAAGGAAGGAAGAAAGGAAGGAAGGAAGGAAGGAAGGAAGGAAAGGGGGATTGGGGAGGCTCCAGTCTCCATCGAAGTCACACAGTCTACGGAACCAACACATCAGGGTTCAATATTAATCTGCCTCGTGTTGAAATCCAGGAACAGTTGTAAATATTATTTATTGTTATTTGGCAGAGGACGAGAGAGAAGCTTATGTCGACGTTTTGGTCTGACCTGGACCATTTACAAGCTACATTTGTAAATCATTCAAGCTGGACCGAAACGTTGCCATATGTTTCTCCTATGGGGGGGGGGGATCAGGGGCGGATATACCATGAAACTAATGAAGCTTGAAGGGCCTTAATCCCGGGGAGGCCCCAGAAGCCATTTGATTCCACGTTCCTTAAAAATTTTGGGTCGACTATGTGAGAATGTGGAGAAATTTTCTCCAGGAGGGGGATATCAGCCCCCTTCAGCCCCCTTCAGCCCCTTTCAGCCCCTTTCAGCCCTGAAGGGCCCAGCCCTCTCAGAAGGGGCAATCATCTTGTTTACTGCTACAGCAAGTAATTGATCCCAGATGCAGTACCAGTATGCGACGTGGTCAAGGTATCCGTGCAAGACTCCAGTGTTGCAAAGTGTATTTTAATAAAAGACAGTCCATCTCTTACCTTAGCAGGACAATTAAGGAAAATCCTGCTCCCACTTTATTACCATGGTAAAGATAGTGTACATTGTTGTCTATGCTTAAGACAGCAAGATTCAAACATTCTGCTTGGCTTCATGGAGGAAGTGGCAAGGAAGCAAAAGTACTAGGTCAGCTTTTCCTTTATGTGCGAGGGGCAGTGACGATGTATGAGGCTGTGGCGTCTTCAGATTACTTTTGACTCTACTGAGAGCCACACTGACGCCAGGATAACCAACAAAGAACACTGATCTGTGCGTTAGTGTGAACAAAGTGTCTCACAAAACACAATAAACACTTACAGAGAAGTGTGATCAGCTTCTTTAGTGATAAGATTGTGAACAATAAAGACAAATCTTGTGGAACATAGTGTACCAGTGTGCGTATTCCTGAACTATTAGAGGACGTGGACATCCAAGGATACTTCAGCTTCTATCAAGTCACCGATACCTGTCGAAGGTGTGAAGAACACCATAGCGCACGCTACAAGAGCAATGTAGGTTACGAATTTCTTGTAGTACCGGGGACTGCACAGTTCTTGAGTAGCAAGGAATTTGTAATCAACCTATAGTCGGCAGTGAGGTGCACACTTTTGAGTCCACACAAGTAAGTTTGTCAGCAATCCGTGAATGAAATATGCTGACATAACACCCCCTAGGGGTAATTTATTGTTTACATAATATGATCTGTTACAGCCCGTTGAGAGATGATCATGACAATAATTCAAGACCTCGTCTGCAGGGGCGGCTGTGTAGACGATTTGCTGTCTTTTATCAGCTAAGTATTCCCTATATTTAAAATTATAAACTTAGCTGGTAACCCATTTCTCAACAGAGAAGGTGATTTAAAAAAATAATAATATAAATAATGTAGTGTAATTCAATACAAAATAAGTTAAAATCTAAATTAGAAGGTTATTATATATATTAAATCATCATAAGGCCTTAGCTGTTGCGGTTGTAAAGGTCATCCCCACAACA
>NW_026508615.1:0-14854 GCF_026875155.1 Cherax quadricarinatus
TTTGCACTCTCTTTTATCCCCCTTTGGGCCTTTATACAAAAAAACTAGGAATCTTTCCCCAACCCCAAGGTCCCTTTACCCTCTTCCATCCCATTTTTTTAAAATAATTGCACCAACCACCCCCAAAACTATATCCCCCCCTGCTTTTAACATTTTACCTTTATCCCCTTTAAAACCCCGGGCCTCCCTTTTCCCCCCTTTTCTTTTTTCCCTTACTGCCTCACAAAATTTCCCCCCCAACACTCCCAACTGGTTTCTTCCCCCACTCCTACAAGATGTTTTTCCTCCTTGCCCTATACACAAAAATCACAGTTTCCTATCTTCAGTCAACATTTAACAATTCCTCAATATTCCTTCCATCTTCCAATACCCACAACCTCTCCATTTAATAACTCCCTCTCCTATTTTTAACTGACAAATCCAATTTGTTTTCTCTAGCTTTTCTTAACTTGTTAATCTCACTCAAAACTTTTTTCTTATTTCAACAAATTTTGTTGAAATAACATCTCACCCACTCACACGATTTGCTCTCTTTTTACATTGCTTCACCACTCTCTTAACTTCTCTCTTTTCTCCATAAACCTCTTCTCTCCTTGCATCACTTCTAACTTTGTAAAAACTCTCATATGCTAACTTTTTCTCTCTCTCCTTACTACTCTCTTTACATCATCATTCCACAATCGCTCCTCTTCCCTCCTGCACCCACTTTCCTGTAACCAACAAACTTCTGCTGAACACGTTCTGAACACTACATTTTTAAACCTACCCCATACCTCTTCGACCCCCATTGCCTATGCCTCACATTAGCCCATCTATCCTCCAATAGCTGTTTATATCTTACCCTAACTGCCTCTCTTTTAGTTTATAAACCTTCACTCTCGTCTCTTCCCTGATGCTCTATTCTCCTTGTATCCCACTACCGTTTACTCTCAGTAGTACTACAACTAAAGTGATCTGATATATCAGTGGCCCTCTATAAACATGTACCATATCCTGAGTCTACTTCAACAGTCCTTTTATCTACCAATACATAATCCAACCAAACTACTGTCATTTTCGCCCTACATCATATCGTGTATACTATTTATCCTCTTTTATCTTAAAATATGAATACCTATAACTAAACCCCTTTCTATACAAAGTTCAATCAAAGGAGATTCCCATTTCATTTACACCGGGCACCCCAAACTTACCTACCACACCTGGCACTCTCTAAAAGTTTTCTCCTACTTAGCATTCAGTCCCCTAACCACAATTACTCTCTCACACTTGGATCAAAGGCTCCATACATTCTCTTAACATCTCCCAAAATCCTTCTCTTCTCCTCCCTGCATTCCTCTCATCTCCAGTGCATAACAACGCTTATTAAATGACCACTTCTCGCATCCAACCTTACTTAATCCACATAATTCTTGAATTTACACATTCTAATATTCTCTTTCTCTCCTTCCATTAACTGATCATATACTTACTGCTACCCATTCCTTTGCTCTAACTCTCTCAGATACTCCAGAATTAATCCCATTTATTTCCCCCCCACTGAAACTCTCCTACCCCCCTTCAGCTTTGGTTTTCGCTTAGGGGCCAGGACATCCAACTTCTTTTCAATACATAAACATCACAATCATCTGTTCTTGTCATCCGCACTACATCCCGCACATTTAACAACCCAGTTTTATAACAGTTTTTCTTCTTCTCTTTTTAGTAATTGTATACAGGAGAAGGGGTTAATAGTCACCATTGCTCCCGGCATTTTAGTCGCCTCATACAAACGCATGCTTACGGAGGAAAGATTCTTTTCCACTTCCCCATGACAATAGAAGAAATAAAAAAGAAACAAGAGCTTTTTAGAAAAGGGAAAAAAACCTAGATGTATTTAATATATATATGTCAGTGTGTGCGTTTCTGTGAAGTGTGACCAAAGAGTAAGTAGAGTACAGGATATCCCCTGTTAATCTAGCGTGTTTATGAGACAGACCTATATATATATATGTGTGTGTGCGACGTGCGCTTGTGATTGCATTCATATTAGTGTAAGAGGTTGATGAGTTGTTTTTATACAGTTTTGTGTGTGCGTGCATTGCGTTGTTTTATGTGCGTGTATGAAAGATGTTACCACGCAGGCTGCCGTTGACAAATGTGCAAATGATCGTGAAAATAAGAGTGATGTGTAAGTTTTTTTTAGGTACAGATGATACATAAATAGTTACACAAAATGATCATGCAAAGTTACATATGCGTAAAATTACCTCAGGATAACTAAAAAGTCAGACAAGTTGATATAGTATTTCCACGTGGCGCGGCGCTTTGTAACACACGTGCGCGTCTTGCGAATATAAGGATAATTAACCAACTGAAAATAAAAGTTCAACACTTATGACAGTCTCGTGGAGGTGGACAAACAGACTAACACACGAGCACTCATAAACACGACACAAAAACATTCACAAACACACTTGAACTGCAAAATAAGTAAAAAAGCTTATCTTTAATGTAGAAAAATTGTATACTATAAGATAGAACTTACCCCAAAAAAAATTTTGTTACACTGAGTGACCAGGGCCTTGGTGGTCGAACTGGACTTAGCTTGGCTGCGTCTTCTGCTGATCTAAACGGTCTAGAACTGTCTTGGTGGGTGTATTTACAGGACGCAGTTTCTGTGTGTCCCCTCCTGTAATTCCACTCACCTGGACAGTCTCTACCGTAGACCAGCTAAACAAGGCCTCGTTTTCTCATCTGGCTTAGATTCACGGAGGGATACATAACCTGGGAGGCTTGAGGCTGGAAGATATCCTAAGGGAAGTGAGGAAGGGGAGACATCCGGGGGCCCACGGATGGATTCCTGGACACATGGACCTGGGAAAGGCAAGGATACCTTGTGGAAGTGGGGAAGGGGGAATATCTGAGGCGGACAGATGGACTTCTGGACTCCCTGGACCCTGGGAAAGGAGGAGATACTGTTGCTAAGGCAGACCCTGGGAAAGTGGGGAAGGGAGAACATCTGAGGGGACACGGATGGACTCCTGGACACATGGACCTGGGAAAGGCGAGAGCACCTTGGGGAAGGGGGGGATATCTGAGGCGGACTCCTGGGAAAGAAGGAGATACTAGTTGCTAAGGCAGACCCTGGGAAAGTGGAGAAGGGAGAACGTCTGAGGGGACACCGGTGACTACCTGGACACATGACCTGGGAAAGCGAGAGCACCTGGTGGAAGTGGTGAAGGGGGGGAGGAATATCTGAGGCGACCCTGGGAAAGAAGAGAATTGTTGCTAAGGCAGACCCTGGAAAGTGGGGAAGGGAAGACAATCTGAGGACACGGAAGGACTCCTGGACACATGGAACTGGGAAAGCGACAGCACCTTGGGGAAGCGGGTGGACTATCTGAGCGGACTCCAGGGAAAGAAGAGATACTGGGTTGCTAAGGCTGACCCTGGGAAAGTGGAGAAGGGAGAACGTCTGAGGGACACGGGTGACTCCTGGACACATGGACCGGAAAGGCGAGAGCACCTTGGGGAAGTGGGGAAGGGGGGGGAGGAATATCTGAGCGGACACCTGGGAAAGAAGGAGATACTGGTTTGCTAGGCAGACCCTGAAAGTGGGGAAGGGAGAACATCTGAGAGGGACCTGATGGACTTCCTGGACACATGGACCGTGTAAAGGCGAGAGCACCTTGGGAAGGGGGGGAATAATCTGTGGCAGATTCCTGGGAAAAAAGGAGATACTGGGTTGCTAAGTGCAGACCCTGGAAAGTGGAGAAGGGAGAACGTCGTGGGGACACGGATGGACTCCTGGACACATGGACCTGAGAAAGGGCGAGAGCACCTTGGGGAAAAGTGGGGAGTGACGGGGGGCGGATATCTGAGGCGGACTCCTGGGAAAGAAGGAGATTATTGGTTGCTAAGGCAGACCCTGGAAAGTGGGGAAGGGGAGAACATCTGAGGGACACGGATGGACTCCTGGACACATGTGACCTGAAAGGCGGAGAGCACCTTGGGGAAGGGGGGGAATATGTGAGGCGGACTCCTGGGAAAAAAGGAGATACTGGTTGCTAAGGCAGACCCTGGGAAAGTGGAGAAGGGAGGAGAAAGTTCTTGAGGGGACATGGATTGACTCCTGGACACATGGACCTGGAAAAAAGGCGAGAGCACCTTGGGGAAAGTGGGGAAGGGTGGGAGGAATATCTGAGGCGGATCCTGGGAAAGAACGAGATATGGATTGCTAAGGCGCAGAACCTCTGGGGAAAGTGGGGAAGGAGATAACATCTGAGGGACACGGATGGACTCCTGGAACATGGGACCTGGGAAAGGGCGAGAGCACCTTGGGAAGTTGGGAAGGGGGAGGGAGGGAATATCTGAGGCGGACTCCTGGGAAAGAAGGAAGATACTGGTTGCTAAGGCAGACCCCTGGGAAAGTGGGAAGGAGTGAGACATTCTGAGGGACGGATGGGACTCCTGGACACATGGACCTGGGAAAGGCGAGAGACTTGGGGAAGTGGGGAAGAGGGGGGGATATCTGAGGCGGACTCCTGGGAAAGAAGAGATACTGGTTGCTAAGGCAGACCCTAGGAAAGTGGGGAGGGAGAAACTCTGAGGGACACGGGATGGACTCTGGACGCCCCACCCCCCCCCACATTTGGACCTGGGAAAGGCGAGAGCACCTTGGGAAGTGGGGAAGAGGGGGGGAATATCTGAGGCGGACATCCTGGGAAGGAGAATACTTGAAGACCGGGCCCCGCCCTGGTGAAAGTGGGGGGATGGGAGAAACATCTGAGGCGGAGGACACGGATGGACTCCTTGGGACACCATGGACCTGGGAAAGGCGAGAGCACCTTGGGAAGTGGGGAAGGGAAGGGGGGAATATCTGAGCGGACTCCTGGAAAGGAAGGAGATACTTGTTGCTCAAGGCAGACCCTGGGAAAGGGGGGGAGGGAGACATCTGAGGGGACACGGATGAACTCCTGGACACATGGACCTTGGGAAAGGGAGAGTACTTGGGGAAGTGGGGAGGAGAAAGCGGGAATTATCTGAGGCGGACTCCTGGGAAAGAAGGAGATATGGTTGCTAAGGCACACCCTGGGAAAGTGGGGAAGGGGGAGACTATGAGGGGACACGGATGATCTGGCACATGAGACCTGAGAAAGGCGAGAGCACCTTGGGGAAGTGGGGAAGGAAGGGGGGGGGACATATCTGAGGCGGACTCCTGGGGAAAGAAAGGAAGGTTACTGCTGCTAAGGCGCAGAGACTGGGAAAGTGGGAGGAGAAGAACATCTCGAAGGGACACGGATGGGACTCCTGGACACATGGACCTGGAAAAAGGCGAGAGGCCACCTTGGGGAAGTGGGGAAGGGAGAACATCTGAGGGGACACAGATGGACTCCTGGACACATGGACCTGAGGAAAGCATCAAAACAACAGTAAGTGGGTGGGTTGGACCTTATAGACGAACCACTGGCCTCACGTGGCAAGGTTCCTGGTAACTCAGAGTAACAGATGTGTCAGTCAGTGGTTCGCTAAATATAATGACTAATTAGATTTCTTATAAAAAAGGACATTTAATTATTTAACATTTATCATTTTGGGCAGCTTAAAAAGGAAATGTTTTGGGCCTGACCCGGTTATCAATTTACTAAAACATCCTTATTACTGCCTCTCTAAAAACATATTTAGGTATTTTTTTTTTTTACATATGAACGATTATTTAATAATGGGAATCCGTATTAGCTGAAAATGTTTTGGGACTTGATTTCCTTTACCTTGACTTCACTCTCGGACTTGAATTAAAAAACCCCGCCCCCCCGCCCCGGCATTGAAGAGGAGGTTAATATCTTAGACCTGATAAGAGTGAGAATACCAGAGATCGTCCCCACAATCTTGCCTACATTAACATTTTGAGGAAGGTTGCTCGCCGATGAGAGATCTTGATCCTCTTCCTTCTTTTGATCTTGTTTTCCTTTTTCATCACACATTTCACAATAATCTTCCCGACCAATAAACATTAACCACCAGTATCGATGAAATATGAAGTTATACATAATTCTTTATAATCAAGGGGAAGCTCTAAACCCGGGGATTATACAGCGCACTGGGGGGGGGGTTGTGCAGAGCATTCAGGCTTAATTCGGGGACTGGAGCACAAGATCCAATTCCCTAAATCAAGAGCCCCTCACTAACATCAAGGGAACTTCCTTGAAGGGGGAAGTTATCACAAAGCAAAAATCATTATTTCTTATTTGCCAGGGCATCTTAATGAGGGTTAATGTACTGATCAACGGAGCTAGAGAAATCGTCGACAATGATAAATTCTTCCACACAATATGTAACAAGATTTAAGCCGACTGGGAAAAAAAAAAATCCTTGAATTGGACTATATGTTTAATTGTAACATGTACTTTGTTCTAAGCCAGAAACATATTACTGAACCACTTTACTCCCAAATCACAAAATTATTTTGTTCACACTTGCTACGAAAAACATTGACGATGGTTTGAAACGTTAAGATGAGGCACTGCTGGAGAGATATCGTGATGAATTGTGGATGAACCGAAATAAATGGTTGAAAGTTAGTATTATAATGGTGATTGAATAATGTTCAAGAGATTCTAAAGTGGAGTAAGAGGCGCCGAAGAATATGGGAAAAGATATGAAAAACCAGGTGAGCAAATAAAGGAAAGAATAAATGGAGTATGTATGAAGTGAGTATGAATGATTGAAGTATGAAGGAAAGTGGGAAATGAAGGCAATATGAAGGAAGTGGGAAAGGAATGAACGGCAATATGAAGAAGTGGGAATGAAGGCAATGTGAAGGATTAGTGGGAATGAAGGCAATATGAAGGGAAGTGGGAATGAAGGCAATATGAAGGAAGTGGGGAATGAGGCAATATGAAGGAAAGTAGGAAATGAAGGCCAATATGAAGGAAGAGGGAATGAAGCAATATGAAGGAAGTGGGAAAGGAAATATGAAGGAAGTGGGAATGAAGGCAATGTGAAGGAAGTGGGAATGAACGGCATATATGAAGGAAGTGGGAATATGAGGCAATATGAAAGGAAGTGGGAATGAAGGCAAAATAAAGGGAAGTGGGAATGAAGGGCAATATGAAGTGGAATGAAGGCAATATGAAAGGAAGTGGAAGAATGCAATCTGGGACAGTGGGTGGAATGAAAGGCACTGTGAAGGAAGTTGGGAATTGAAGGCAATAGGAAGGAAAGTGGGAATGAAGGCAATATGAAGGAGTGGGAATGAAGGCAATATGATGGGAAGTAGGAATGAAGGCAATAGAAGGAAGTGGGAATGAAGGCAATATGAAGGAAGTGGGAAGGCAATATGGAAGGAAGTGGGAATGAGGCAATGTGAAGGAAGTGGTGAATGAAGGCAATATGAAGGGTAGTGAGAATGAAAGGGCAATATGAAGGAAGTGGGGAATGAAGCATATAAAGGAAGTGGGAATGAAGGCATATGAAGTGGGAAATGAAGGCAATATGAAGAAGTGGGAATGAAGCAATATGAAGAAGTGGGAATGAATGGCAATGTGTGAAGGAAGTGGGAATGAAGGCAATATGAAGAAGTGCGGAATGAAGGCATATGAAGGAGTGGGGAATGAAGGCAATATGAAGGATGTAGGAATGAAGGCAATATGATGGAAGGGGAATGAAGGCAATATGAAGGGAAGTGGAAGGCAATATGAAGGGAAGTGGGAATGGAAGGCAATGTGAGGAAGTGGGATGAAGGCAATATGAAGGAAGTGGGAATGAGGCAAATATGAAGGAAGTGGGAATGAAGGCAATATAAAGGAAGTGGAATGAAGGCAATATGAAGTGGGAATGAATGAAGGCAATATGAGGAAGTGGGACATGAAGGCAATATGAGGAAAAGTGGGAATGAAAGCAATGTGAAGGAAGTGGGAAAGGAATGAAGGCAATATGAAGAAGTGGGAAGAAGGCAATATGAAGGGAGTTGGAATGAAGGCAATATGGAAGGAAGTAGGAATGAAGGCAATATGACGGAAGTGGGAATGAAGGCAATATGAAGGAAGTGGGAAGGCATATGAAGGAAGTGGGAATGAAGGCAATGTGAAGTAGTGGAATGAAGGAATATGAAGGAAGTGGGAATGAAGGCAATATGAGGAAGTGGGAATGAAGGCAATATAAAGGATGTGAATGAAGGCAATATGAGTGGGAAGAAGGCAATATGAAGGAGTAGGAATGAAGGACAATATTAGGAAGTGGGAATGAAGGCAATGTGAAAGAAGTGGGAATGAAGGCAATATGAAGGAAGTGGGAATGAAGGCAATTTGAAGTGGAAATGAAGGCAATATGAAGAATGGGAATGAAGGCAATATGAAGGAAGTGGCAATCGAAGGCATATGAAGTGGGAATGAAGGCAATATGAAGGGAAAGTGAGGAATGAAGGCAATATGAAGGAAGTTGGGAATGAAAGGATATGTGAAGGAAGTGGGAATGAAGGCAATATGAAGGAGTGGAAATGAAGGCAATATGAAGGAAGTGGGAATGAGGCATTATGAGGATTAGGAATGAAGCAATATGAAGGAAGTGGAATGAAGGCAATATGAAGGAAGGTGGGAAGCAATATGAAGGAAGTGGGGAATGAAGGGCATGTGAAGGAAGTTGGGAATAAAGGCAATCATGAGGAAGTGGCGAATGAAGGCAATTGAAGAAGTGGAATGAAGGCAATATGAAGGAAGTAGGAATGAAGGCAATATGAAGGTAGGTGGGAATGAAGGCAATATGAAGGAAGTGGGAAGAAATGAAGGCAATATGAAGGAAGTAGGATGAAGGCAATAGAAGGAAGTAGGAATGAAGGCATATGAGGAAGCGCGGACATGAAGGCAATATGAAAGGAAGTGGGAATTGAAGGCAAATGGAAGGATGAGGGAATGAAGGCAATATGAAGAGAAGTGGGAATGAAGGCAATATGAAGGAAGTGGGAATGAAGGCAATATGAAGGAAGTGGGAATGGAAGGCAATATGAAGGAAGTAGGAATGAGGCAATATGAAGAGTGGAATGAAGGGCAATATGAAGAAGTGGGAATGAAGGAATATTTGAGAAAGTGGGAATGAAGGCAATTTGATGGAAGTACGGATATGAAGGCAATATGAGGAAGTGGAATGAAGGCAATATGAAGGAAGTAGGAATGAAGGCAATATGAAGGGAAGTGGGAATGAAGGCAAATGAAGGAAGTGGAAGGCAATATGAAGGAAGTGGGAATGAAGCAATGTGAAGGAAGTGGGAATGAAGGCAATATGAAGGAAGTGGGAATGAACGGCAATTGAAGGAAGTGGAATGAAGGCATATAAAGGAAGTGGGAATGAAAGGCAATATGGAGTGGGAATGAAGGCAATATGAAGGAAGTGGGAATGAAGGCAATATTGAGGAAGTGGGAATGAAAGCAATGTTGAAAGGGAAGTCGGAATGAACGGCAATATGAGGAAGTGGGACATGAAAGCCAATTGAAGGAAGTGGGAATGAGGCATATGAAGGAAGTAGGAATGAAGGCAATATCGAAGGAATAGGGAATGATGGCAATATGAAGGAAGTGGGAAGGCATATGAAGCAGTGGGAATGAAGGCAAGTGAAGGAAGTGGGAATGAAGGCAATATGAAGGAAGTGGGGGAATGAAGCGCAATATGAAGGAAGTGGGACTGAAGGTAAAATAAAGAAGTGGGAATGAAGGCAATATGGATGTGGGAATGAAGGCAATATGAAGGAAGTGGAGAATGAAGGCAAATATGAAGGAAGTGGGAATGAAGGCAATGTGAAGGAAGTGGGAATGAAGGCATATGAAGGAAGTGGGAATGAAGGCAATATGGAGGAAGTCGGGAATGGGAAGGCAATATGAAGGAAGTAGGAAAGAAGGCAATATGAAGGAAGTGGGAATGAAGGCAATATGAAGGAAGTGGGAAGGCAATATGAAGGAAGTGGGAATGAAGGCAATGTGAAGGAAGTGGGAATGAAGGCAATATGACGGAAGATCGGGATGAAGGCAATATGAAGGAAGTGGAATGAAGCGCAATTAAGGAAGTGGGAATGAAGGCAATATGAAGTGGAATGATGGCAATATGAAGGAAGTGGGAATGAAGGCAATATGAAGGAAGTGGGAATGAAAGCAATGTGAAGGAAGTGGAATGAACGGCAATATGAAGGAAGTGGGAATGAGGCAATATGAAGGAAGTGGAATGAAGGCAATATGAAGGATAGTAGGAATGAACGGCAATATGAAGGAATGGAATGAAGGACAGTATGAAGGAAGTGGAAGGCAATATGAAGGAAGTGGGAATGAAGGTCAATGTGAAGGAGTGGAATGAGGCAATATGAAATGAAGTGGGAATGAAGGCAATATGAAGAAGTGGGAATGGAAGGCAATATAAAGGAAGAAAAAAAACCACCCCCCCCCCCAAATGGGAATGAGGCAATATGAAGTGGAATGAATGCAATAGAAGGAAGTGGGAATGGAGGCAATATGAAGGGAAGTGGGAAGAAGGCAAATGTGAAGGAAGTGGGAATGAAGGCAATATGAAGGAGTGGGAATGAGCAATATGAAGTGGGAATGAAGGCAATATGAAGGAAGTGGGAATGAAGGCAATATGAAGGAAGTGGGAATGAAGGGCAATATGAAGTGGGGATATGATGGCAATATGAAGGAAGTGAGAATGAAGGCAATATGAAGGAAGTGGGAATGAAGGCAATGTGAAGGGAAGTGGGAATGAAGGCAATATGAAGTAAGTGGGATTGAAGGCCAATATGAAGGAGTGGGAATGAAGGCAATATGAAGGAGTAGGATGAAGGGCAAATATGAAGGAAGTGGGAATGAAGGCAAATATGAAGGAAGTGGGGAAGGCAAGATGAAGGAATTGGGAATGAAGGCAATGTGAAGGAGTTGGGAATGAATGCAATATGAAGGAAGTGGGGATTGAAGGCAATATGAAGGAAGTGGGAATGAGGCAAATATGAAGGGAAAGTAGGAATGAAGGGCAATATGAGGAAGTGGAATGAAGGCAATATGAAGGATGTTGGGAATGAAGTCAATACGAAGGAAGTAGGACAGAAGGCAATAAGAAGGAAGTTGGAATGAACGGCAATATGGAAGGAAGTGGGTATGAAGGCAATATGAAGAAGTGGAATGAAGGCAATATGAAGGAAGGGGAATGAAGGCAATATGAAGGAAGGTGGGAATGGAGGCAATATGAAGGGAAGGGGAATGAGGCATATGAAGGAGTGGAATGAAGGCAATATGAAGGAAGTAGGAATGCAGGCAATATGAAGAAAGTGGAAATGGAAAGGCAATATGAAGGAGTGGAATGGAAGGCAATATGAAGGAAGTGGGAATGAAGGCAATATGAAGAATAGTGGGAAGAGGGAAGAAGGCCAATAATGAAGGAGTGGGAATGAAGGCAATATGAGGAAGTGGTAGAGAATGAAGGCATATGAAGGAAGTAGTGAATATGAAGGCAATATGAAGAGTAGGAATGAAGGCAATATGAAGAAAGAAAGTGGAATGAAGGCAATATGAGGAGTTGGAATGAAGGGGAATATATAAAGAGTGGGAATGAGGCAATATGAAGGAAGTGGGGAATGAAGGCAACTATGAAGGGAAGTGAGAATGAAGGCAATATGAAGGAAGTGGGAATGCAAGGCAATATAAAGGAAGTTGGAATGAAGGCAATATGAAGGAAGTTGGAATGAAGGCAATATGAAGGAAGTGGGAATGAGGCCAATATTATAAAGGAAGTGGGAATGGAAGGCAATATGAAGTGGGATGAAGGCAATATGAAGGAAGTAGTGGGAATGAAGGCTAATATGAAGGAAGTAGGAATTGAAGGCAATATGAAGGAAAGTGGGAATGAAGGCAATATGACGGAAGTGGGACAGAAGGCAATATAAGAAGTGGGAATGAAGGCAATATGAAGGAAGTGGAATGAAGCAATATCGAAGGAAGTGGAAGGCCATATTGAAGGAAGTGGGAATGAAGGGCAATATAAAGGAAGTGGGCCTTTTCCTTCCCCCCACCGTTAAGTGGGAATGAAGGCAATATGAGAAGTGGGAATGAAGGAATTGAAGAGAGGAGTTCGCTTGCGTGCGATTGAGAGTGGAGTTTGGAGAAAAGGGGGGGGGGGGGGGGGGCCCCCCCCCCCACCCCCCCCCGCCCCCCCCCCCCCCCGGACTTTAAATAATAAATGGAAATTGGTGAGAATGAACGAGGAGAATAAAAGAAAGTGAATAATAAAGTAAATAAATAAAAAGAGTATAAAGAAAGAGTGAATGAGTCAGCAGGTTAACAGTAGGAAAGTTAGTAATTGATTAATGGTATGTTAACGTGATCAAGTGTTAACAGGATCAAGTGTGTAGTTTCTGGTAACGGAAGAACAGTTGATCAAGTGTGTAGGTGTCCTGGTAACGAATAACAAGTGATCAACTGTGTAGACTTTCCTGGTAACGGAATAACAGTGATCGACTGTGTAGTTTCCTTGGTAACGGAATAACAGTGATCAAGTGTGTAGTTTCCTGGTAACGGAATAACAGTGATCAACTGTGCATAGTTTCTGGTAACGGAATAACAGTGATCAAGTGTGTAGTTTCCTGGTAACGGGAATAACAGTGATCAAGTGTGTAGTTTCTGGTAACGGAATAACAGTGATCAACTGTGTGTTGCCTGGAAAACGGAATAACAGTGATCAACTGTGTAGTTTCCTGGTAACGGAAATAACAGTGATCAAGTGTGTAGTTTCCTGGTAACGGAATAACCAGCGATCAAGTGTGTAGTTTCCTGGTAACGTGAATGAACGTGATAAATGTGTAGTTTCCTGGTACGTTAACAGTGATTCAGTGTATAGTTTCCTGTACGGAATACAGTGTGATCAAGTGTATAGTTTCCTGAGAAACGGAATAAAGAGATCAAGTGTATAGTTTCCTGGTACGTAAAAAACAGTGATCAAGTGTATAGTTTCCTGGTAACGGAATAACAGTGATCAAGTGTGTAGTTTCCTGGTAACGGAATAACAGTGATCAACTGTGTAGTTTCCTGGTAACGGAATAACAGTGATCAAGTGTGTTAGTTCCTGGTAACGGAATAACAGTGATCAAGTGTGTAGTTTCCTGGTAACGGAATAACAGTGATCAACTGTGTAGTTTCCTGGTAACGGAATAACAGTGATCAACTGTGTAGTTTCCTGGTAACGGAATAACAGTGATCAAGTGTGTAGTTTCCTGGTAACGGAATAACAGTGATCAAGTGTGTAGTTTCCTGGTAACGGAATAACAGTGATCAACTGTGTAGTTTCCTGGTAACGGAATAACAGTGATCAAGTGTATAGTTTCCTGGTAACGGAATAACAGTGATCAAGTGTATAGTTTCCTGGTAACGGAATAACAGTGATCAAGTGTATAGTTTCCTGGTAACGGAATAACATGAACAGTAAAGTGTGTATTAATTATAGTAGAATAAGTGTGTGTGTTGACTATGTTAAGTAAAGTGTTGATGGAGTGATACAAGTAACAAGATATAAGTGACATACAACAAGTTTAACTGAGGAAGGTAATAAGATATGTACATCAGTGTTTACCTGCAACATTAAAGTCAACAAAACTTGTATACCGAATATGTTACTCATTAAAGAGAACTTTGTTAATATAGTTTGACGAAGAGCATGTACAAAATTATAAATTTTTACGTTAACGTTTAAGAAAAAAATATATCTTCAAACGTATAAGAGAAAATTTAAGAAAGGACTTAATTTTAAATAAGTTCTTGCTAATTGACCAGTTTTAATATATAATACACACACACACACACACACACACACACACACACACACACACACACACACACACACACACATATATATATATATATATATATATATATATATATATATATATATATATATATATATATATGTTTATATTTATATTTCAACAAGTCGGCCGTCTCCCACCGAGGTAGGGTGACCAAAAAAGAGAGAAAATCCCCCAAAAGAAAATACTTTTATCATTCAACACTTTCACCTCACTCATACATAATCACTGTCTTTGCAGAGGCACCCAAATACAACAGTTTAGAAGCACATATAAAGATACACAACATAACCCTCCAAACTGCCAATATCACAAACCCTCCTTTAGAGTGCAGGCATTGTACTTCCCATTTCCAGTACTCAAGTCCGGCTGTATAAAAATAACCGGTTTCCCTGAATCCCTTCACTAAATATTACCCTGCTCACACTCCAACAGCTCGTCAGGTCCCGAAAACCATTCGTCTCCATTCACTCATACATATATATATATATATATATATATATATATATATATATATATATATATATATATATATATATATATATATATATATCCTGCAAGACTGTATTTTAGTGTTCAGGAATTTAATATCAAATAAAAATATAAGAATAATACTGATAATAATAAAATATTTATAAATAATAATAATAATAACAATAATAATAATAATAATAATAATAATCTGAAAAGGTATCCCTTTATCTACATCATAAGTTAAAACTCCTCATCTTCAGTGATTTGAAAAAAGGTATCCCTGTATCTCATAATCTCATCCTACTTCAGTGAGCTGAAAACAGTATCCCTGAATCTAAAATTCTCGGCTTCCTCTACTTCAATGACTCGAGTTATCAATGACTCAGAGTTATCTCTGAGTTACCAGACCTTGCCACTTAGAGGCCAGTGGTTCGTTTTTAGGGTCCACCCACTTACTGTGTTTCTGATGCTTTCCCCAGGTTCATGTGTCCAGGAGTCCATCTGTGTCCCCTTAATATTTTTCCCTTCCCACTTCCCCAAGGGCCCCAACAACCATATCCTTTTCATCCAGCA